>JACAXG010000232.1:783694-834080 GCA_018881555.1 Amblyornis subalaris
ACGGGGCAGTTCCTGTCGGCTCCTGGAGCTGCTGGCTGGTGCCCGGCCTCCTCCATTGGTGCTCCCGGACCTGAGTCCTCGCAGCCGCTGCTGGGACTTGATGGGTGCTGCTGGCAGGACTCGAAGGTTTGGCTTCCGCTGGTGGCACTTGGAGGCTCCTCAACCTCTCATGGGACTTGGAGGCTCCTCAGCTGTTGGGTTGTAGTCTGGTGTGCTGGGTCACAGTCTGGCATGCTGTGGCAGTACTCGATGGCTTGGGTGCTGCCCACAGGCCTTGTCCTCTCAGGTGCTGTGGCAGTACCCAATGCTGGTGGTTATAGGTACCCAYTGCAAGTGATGTCATCGTGATCATGACTCTGGTGACATCACAGGGCTCTGAGGGGCACACCTCGGAGTCCATAGAGACAGACCCTRTGGCACAAAGCCAACCCGGCAGTGGGCTGCACACCTTGGTGTTTGCCCATCTGCCTTCCGGGTGGTCCCTGCTGGGGTGGGGCTGTGCCAGTGTCACACTCACCAGGACCTGCGCTGCAGAGCGGCTTTCCACGGCGTGTCCTGGTGCCTGGGGCTGCACCTTCCCAGGGGGAGTACTCTGCTTGGCCCTTGGTTGAACTTCAGGAGGTTCTGTCAGACCATTTTTCCAGCCTGTCAAGATTCCTGCAGGTGCAGCATCCCCTTCTGCTGTCTCAGCCATTCTATAGAGAAGTGGGACTGATTTTCTTGGTTTGGTTTCTAAACTTCATTTTTATATTTCACATCTTTGATATCTCAAAAGCAGTAGAAATTGAGGGATTGAGGGGCTGAGGACTTCCTGTTTCTTTACTTTGCAAAATTTAGTGTTTCATTTCTAACTGATCCTGTGGGGCAGCCAGTTGGAGACTGATGAAATCCGGGAGTATCCCCAAGGACTGTCCTTGCAGAAGCACTGTTCCTGAAATCACAAACCCATGCTTAGTTGAGAGAATAAAGTAAGAGGGACTGGGAACAGATTTCTATTTCTGTTACAAAGGGTGACAGGGTGCAGATTTCTCTCCATAGCTGGAGAGTCCAGGGAGCAGTAAAGGAGGCCAGGAGGAAGCAGCAAGTGAACACCCCAGGGAAGAGAAGGAATGACCCCACATCAGGGCATAGGCTGCAGACCCAGCCCTGCTGGGCCCCATTCTCTGCTAAAGGCTGAGTGTGAAGTAGGAGCTCAAAAGTCACATGAAAAGCAGGGAGCAGAAGGGCATTGCTGCTACATTTCTGCTGCAGTGCTCAGCCAAAAAGCTGCAGAAATGGGGCTTTTGGGTGCTTAATGCTGCCATCTCCCTATTTCTCCCTGGAGAAGGACAAATGCTTGGTTTTGCAGCAGACTTACATTACAGGAATAATAAGACAGCAATCACTCTGCTATTGAAAATGTGAGTGCAAAACTTTCCAAGGGCAGAAGATCTGACACAGCTGTATAGCCTGACCCTGAGTTCTAAGGAAATATGCAGCCACTCTTCTAAGAACCTTACAACTATTTTTGGTAATCTACTTCTGTTTTGAACTACTCTGTAAAAATTGCTTATGTCAACAAATCTGTTAAAACAGAGAGTGAAACAAAGTTGGTGTCAAGTATTAGAGAAAGGAAGGGGAAAAGAACAGCCCATGGTAAGTTCCAGACCCATGTAATTAGTACTGGACACTGCTGAGGCCATAGACACACAAAACCACCATGTCACTACACACTATATGCTTGCCTTAAATCTGGACAAGAATAAAATAATTTGCAATTTTTTCCTCTCCCCAGCATTAGTATTATCTCCAAAGTCCATTTTCTGACTGGCACATTCTTCAGCCCAGAAATCTGGCAGATTCTGCAGTAAGTAGGTGAGAAGTGGCTGCTTGAATTGGCATTCAAGTTTTTCTTGCTCCCAAAATCAGATCACTAGAACATCAGGCAAACAAGTGTCTGATTCCCATGTCAGCCACAGCTCAGCAAGAGTCTGAGCAGCAGATGCTCCGCCCTGATCTTTACTTCCATCCCGAAAGCCCATGAAGGAGGTAGAGAAGCTTGCTCTCTCCTTGGGTTCTCTTACACTGGAGAGAAATTAAGGAAACAGAGCAACTCGGTAAGCTCTTCCTTCCTAAAGGAGAGTAAGCATGGTGGAACTGCCCAAGTAGCTTTTCTGCAGTATGTGAGAGATTTATGAACTCTGCTCACACCAGAGTGACAGCCTTAAATGTTCTGCTCACTAGAAGATACTCTAAACCATTCTCTGGTTTAGTGCTTGTAGAGTAAAACCAGATGCACTCCAAGAAACAGATAACTATAATAGGTAACCTAAAGAAACAAAACTCATAGCTAAGAGCTGCTGATAAGGGAAATTGTCCTGTGAGGGCTTCCTGCGTCATGGATCCTGTTCTTCCAGACAACCACACAACAGAACTGCTTCTCTAAACCAAGTTCCACACTGTCTTGGGGATGATTCATATTCCATAACCATTTGTACCGAAAACTGTCACTGTTCCCTGCCCCTTCCCCCTTCCCAGTTTGGGAGGTATCGCAAGAAATGTAAGCTCAGCAGAGGACACTGCGGGGGTCAGGGGGCTTGGGGGCGGGACCGGGGTTTTTAGCTCTTCCCCTCCCGTTTGGGATGGGAGGAGCGCAGCTGTGCGGGCGGAGGGGCGTGCCTATCTAGCCAGAATTATTGCTACATTGTAACTCGGCAGTTGCTTAGCTGGGGGTGGGTCAGTCTTTGCAGCGTTGAGAGCGGAGAATGGTCTGCATGCTGCAGGGAGTGTTGGCCTGTTCCTGCGAGGTTGTTGCTACACTGCAGTTCGGCTCGCCACCTCAGGTCTGCACGCCCTGCTYTTCTGCTCCTCCGGCACCCCCGGATCTGGCACTGCCGGCGCCGCTGTTCCTGCTGCTGCTCCTGCTCCGAGGTTGCTGTTGCAGTTCTGCTCACCACCTGGAGTGGTGCTGGGAGCGGCTGCTGCCTGTGAGTTGTGCAGAGGGAGCCGWCTCCCCTCCTCCCTTTTGCCCGAGCCACCATTTGCCGTGTGAGAGGTCGCTGTGCTCGCTCCACAGCGCCCCCTGCAGCTCCGGGGGAACCATCGCCCCCGCCCCCCCCGGGCCCGCCAGCCCCCCCGCCGGCTGCGAGAGTCACTGCAGCCACCGCCTTGCCGGGAACCAACAGTGCCCCTTGCCAGCTGTGGTCATGACTACACCAAAGGGAAAATTCCTCAGCAGGCGAGAAAAGGCTGTTATTGGGTTTTCTGKTTTTTTTTTTGTTGTTGCTGTTTGTCTGTTCCTTTATATATATATCTATATATATCTCTATATATATACCTCCTAGTAAAGAACTGTTATTCCTTTTCCCATATCTTTGCCTGAACACCACGTAATTTCAAAGTTATAATAATCTGGAGGCTCATGTTTTCCATTCCAGGAAGGTTCTCACCTTCCTTAGCAGACACCTGTCTTTTAAACCAGGACACACACAACAACCAGATAGTTTGGTTGTAAGAAAGGTTTTACATAAAGCTAGTGGACGGGCTGTGGACTCACTAACCTTGCCTAAAATGTCAACAACAGAAAAGTAGAAAGGAATGTGATGCTGAACTGTATCCTTAGTTAACACTGGAGTATAATCCCAAGGTAATTGCCTTTGTTACAATATGCTGTTCATTTTTTCTTTTGAAAGTTTAACTCTTCCACTTAAATCTTCCGCTATGGGCCTGTGGGATGACCTGGGACAACCAGGGTACTGCAGCATCCCGTTCCCTCCAACACGCCTTTGAAACCCTCTCAATGTCCTCTGGTGTCACAGGTTGGTTGGTCACTGCAGACGGAAGGACTCAGGGACACCTACATCAATAGACAAATGGCAGAACACCGCAGAAACAGAGAAGCTTTGCCAAGTTTTACTGTCATTAGGAGTTGGTAGTGTGGATAGTAGTGCTCAGTCAAGTTATGTTGTACCTGAGTGCTTGAAAGGTGTAAGAACCCTGGGTGAAAGCACATTCAGGTATCCCCAGTTTGGCTGGGACACCTTATGTGCATGGGTAACTATTTACCCAGCCTCTTGCCTCAGGTGGTGCAGGTCATTTGCAAGTTTTCATGAACAGTCCTAATGCATCATAGCATGGCTGCTTAGGTTGGTTTCATCCTTCACATCTGCCTCATGAAACTTAGTTCTGTCTCTGACTCCAGCTGAAACATGAACAACCCCTGCAGATGCAACAGCAACAAACATCTGCACATGTAGCAGTTGTCAGGAATGAGAGAGAAAAAAGAGTGACAGGTATAAATAGGAAGTAGTTTTGAGAAGCATTTTGGAATATGTGCATATAAACCTTGATCTACTGAGCCTTTCAAGAAGGGGAAGAAGTTACATTTAAATAATACACCACAAACATGAAAAAGAAGAAGAATGAGTTGGATGTTGGCCACCCTATTTCCTCTTTTTAGCATCCACTTTTCTCCTGAGGTAGTGAGACCTGTATCAGGAATGTGAACAACTTTGTGCCTATGAACAACTTCCAGCTTTTGTCTAAAACCACTACTAAATGTGATCTCATTATGCCCCACCTCTTGATCAAGGCATACCTCCCAAAAACTTCAAGAGTCATAAAAGAACTGGGAGGTAGCAATGGTAATTGAATTCTTTTCCTTGTCTCTGAACCAATAAAAAACTCAGATGTAGTGAAAATTCTAGACTTGTGTAGTCCAGACAAAGGAAGGGCTGTCTAAGCACTGATCAGTTTTGTTGGCCATGCTCCTGATTTGTCAGGCATGGGCTAGTGATGTAGTTATGAGTAGCTCAGATGTGTGAGATGGCAAAATGAGACTGAATCTTCTCTCCTACTGTTGTGGTTTATTCCAGGCAGCAGCCAAGGCCCTCGCAGCCATTTGCTCACTTCCCCACCAGCGGGATCAGGAGAGAATCGGAAGGGTAAAAGCAAGAAAACTCATGGGTTGAGATAAAGATAATTTATAAAAAGCAAAAGCCACACACACAAGCAAAGCAAAACAAGGAATTGATTCACTGCTTCCCGAGGGCAGGCAGATGTTCAGCCATCTCCAGGAGAGCAGGGCCCCATCACGTGRAACAGTGACTTGGGCAGACAAATAACATCACTTCCAATGTCCCCTTCTTCCCCCCACTTTATATACTGAGCATGATGCCATAAGGTCTGGAATATCCCTGGGGTCACCTGTCCCACCTGTGTCCCCTCCCAACTTCCCATACACTCCCAGCACTCTCCCCAGTGTGGCCACACAAGGCAAAGGAAAGGCCTTGGCTCTGTGCAAGACCTGTTCAGCAATAACAAAACCAGTTCTAGATTATCAACTCTGTGTTCAGCACAAATCCAAAACACATTCATGCCAGCCACTGGGAAGAAAATTAACTCTACCCTAGCGAAAGCCAACACATCTACATAACCTGAAATTTTATTCAAGTTGGAAGAAGATAAAACAGAAATACATTAATATCTTTCTATCAATTTTAATCCTCTGACATTTATTTGGAAAACAGTAATAGTTGCAGGTATTCTGCCACATGAAAGAGAATTTTCAATTTTCCATTCATACATTTTAAAGCATCTTTGGAATGTCCCAMCATTCAGAATTTCCTCCGTCCTACTAGATTTAGGTAGGATTTCTCCTTTTACTCATGCTTATCCTGATTATATAAAGGTTTATCGCTTCCTTCATAGACGTTTTCAAGTCATATCTTTTAATCCTAAACCAGAATTTTTTAACTAACTGCCCAAAATCATAATTTGATTAAACATCCATTTTTGATACGAATAGCACAGAAGCAAAAGGAAGTGCAGACCCAAGCTTCCCTGTATCCTGACTCCTCAGGCTGTACCACATGTGCATAGTGGTCAGAAATGAGCCCAGGCACCACTGGCCCTGCCCGGGCCATAATTACCCCCAAGGCTCTTACGCCGACACACAATGTAATGAAGGTGTTGATTAAGTGAACTGAGAAAGTGTTTTTCAGCTGATGCAGTATTTGGGCAATAGCTGACCCTCTGTTCAGTTCTAATGGGAAAATAAATCTGTGATCGGGATTACAGTGCTCTCCCAACTGATTCGATTACTAAATGAGGCAAAACATTTTCAAGACAAAGCACTGGCTGACACTATAATGAGATGAAATTTGAGTTGTGTGTTTCTTAAACTGTTTGCTGAACGGTATTTAAAGAATAAAGGTTTTGCCATTTAAAAGCCTTTTTCTTACCTCCATTTCTAATCCTGACTGCAAACTCAGTCCTCACATGCTCAACGTCTTGTTAGTAAATGAATAAATTCCGAAGATCTACTTTCTCCAGTTGTCTTCTCGTTCAGAGATTGACGATGTGCAACGGCAAGAGGTCTAAATTACATATTTTCATACTTTCAATTTAAGAGTCTACCGTGCTTTGTTACTTAAAAAAATAAGTCTCTCTCCTGGTCTTTGATAACTTTAAAAATGTGTTCTAAAGCAAGGTACAGCATGTCTCCCAGCAAGTTTCCTCACAGTCAGCATCTATCAGCATTCACTGAGTACCCAAAATCACCAGGTCACTTCAATACTTTCTACTTTCTTTCACAAGATAATCCCAGTTTTCTCTTGTACTATGGAAAATTTTTCCTCCACTGAAAAAGGCATCATTTATTCACATCATTTTAGAGTGGCACAAAAGTGGTGGTGATCACATCAACAGCAGACAAACCCAATTCTGTGAACAGTTTGAACTGTGAACATTTCAGCAAGATGAGAAAAGACTTCTTCATTCTGTAGAGACTGTATTGTTGTATTTGATTTTGAAACTTTAGTAAATGAGAAACGTTTATTATAACCTTTGAATCTAATAAATGACTGCACAAATAAATCCCAGTTATTTAAACTTAAAATCTTGGGCATGATGACATTCCTATTTGTAAGACAAACAATTGTGGCTTAACCACAATTGACATCTTTATAAAAATAAGGCAAACCAAGTTAATTGCAAGTGTGTCTTTTCCCCCAGATTTCATTTACATTCTTTCAGGAAACCAGACACGTAGAGAAACTGTTTGAAGATTTAACACCAACAAAACCCTTGCTGTGGTTTATATACACATAYATCTGAGGGAGCACTGCCCCTCAGAATGGCCTGTCTTTAATTCAGGTGCTTTAAGTCTGAAATGTTTTGTGGAATAGACAAGAATAAAAATGGGGAAAAAAATACAATCATGACACTCATACGGAAAATTTATGTAAAAGGATCAGTACTTGGAAAGAAATTTCTTTTCACTGTTTTGAATGTAACATGTGCACAGGCTGTCAGCCACAGGGATTATGTTTTTTATTTTTGTGATCTTGGCCAAATTTCCTAACATAGGTGGCTGTGAAAAATCATTTCAGAAGCTGAAAAAAGAGAGAGAGAAAAATAACACTCATTTATAAAGCAGAACCTGATGAAAAGTGCAGCTGACCTGTTCTCTATTGTAATTTAATCTTTGAAAGAATGATCTGCCACTAGGTATTTGCAACTTATTTCACTCAATCAAGATCAAAACTCCACTATTGCTATTTAAACAATTCAATTTAAAAAAAAAATCCAAAACAGAAAGGAGTTGTTTTCTTTTTAGATGGTGACAAGCTGTATTAATCTGAGGTGGTACAAAGTGTTATGTTCTAGGTGTGATGAATGAGAACTGACTGGTGGTGGAGGGACACAAGGCTGTGACAGGAAGGGGACTGAGTACTGACAGAGCAGATCCATGACAGCCTGCACCACCACAATGGCACAGAGGGGAAAAAAGCAAGGAGGTCAAATGACAAGGAAAGGTGCCCCTGGTACAACAGCAAGTTTTGTCCCTACAAGAGAAGGAAGATTTGAAGGAGTTAGCACCTGCCAGCAACAAAAAATAAAAAGCACATTGTTATAGTTATCCAGCCTGGCTGCCAGGTCTCTCTGTAGAAAATGCAGCAAAGTGTAATATTGCCATGAGAGTTATTTTGAGAAAAAAAACATTCATTCCCACAGCAGGAYGGGTATGTGCATAGAATAAAGAACAGTAATAAAGGACGCAGGAAAAATAAATTCAATTGCATATATTGAAAAATGGTATTACATACACCAGCAGTAATTCACAGCATAAAGTTTTCCTGCAACCCAAAATAATTATGCTAGAAATATGGAGGCAATGAGGATACAGGGAACTACGGAGTAAAATGATTTAGGCCACAATCTTGATGAACAGTAATATTAGAAAATAGGTATTAGGAATAACTCCCAATACCAGCACAGCTTGGGGGCTGACCTACTAGAGAGTAGTTCTGCTGAGAAGGGCCTGGGGGTCCTGGTGGGTGACAAGTCGATGATGAGCTGGCTGTGTGCCCTGAAGCCAGAAGGACTAATGGGATCCTGAAGAGCATCAGGAAAATGTGGCCACGAGGTTGAGGGAGGTGATCCTGTCCCTCTACTTGGCCCTGGTGAAGCCACATCTGGAGTGCTGTGTCCAGCTCTGGGCTCCTCAGTACTGAAGGAGTTACTGAAGAGAGTCCAGCAGAGGTCACAAATGACAAGGGATCTGGAGGATCTCTTTTATGAGGAGAGACTGGGCCTGGTTAGTCTGGAGAAGAGAAGACTGAGAGAAGTTTTCATTAATGCATATAAATATTTCCAAGGGTGCCAAGAGGATGGTGTCAGGCTCTGTTCAGTGGTGTCCAGCGACAGGGTGAGGAGCAATGGCCATAAACTAAAACTCAAGTAGTTTCACCTCAACATGATGAAGAACTTCTTTCCATTGAGGGTAGCAGAGCCCTGGAACAGCTGCCCTGAGGGTGTGGAGTCTCCTTCTCTGGAGACATGTCAAACCCGGATATGTTCCTGTGCCACCTACTCCAGATGATCATGCTTTTACAGGGGGCTTGTATTGGATGATCTCCAGAGGTCCCTTCCAACCCCAGATATTCTGTGATTCTGTGAAAAACTACAACCAAACTATATTGTCTGCTAACTTAAAGAACATTAAGAGCAATGAAACTGGCAGAGGAAATTTCACTGCGCTCGTTTGGCAGAAATTCCAGTATCCTTAAATAAAGCCTAATTCTGTAAACAGGCTTTACTTTCACTCTGCTGCCTGTCCACACACACTCACTGCCCTCAGGGTCCCTGTACACAGGAACAGACCTGGACAAAGTGCTTAAGATTTATCTTGCTATTAAGGTCAATGGATCAGGAAGTTTAAATAAAACAAAGAACTTGTTACAAGTCTTAAAAATTTAGCTGCACAAAAGTAAAAGAAAAACTAACAACATGTGCTGGTTTGGCTGTAAACCAGCAGGGGAAATTAACCCCCCACAAAATACCTCAAGAGATTTTAGGTCAAAATTACAATTTTAATTAAAAAAAAAAGGTTAAAATAAATGCAGTAATACAGAAACAGTGGCTTAAACAAACCGTCGGAGTCACGGTACAACCTGACACCCTGCTGACCATAGTGGTAGCTGTGTAGTCCAGTTAGGGACTGGTTCTGCAGAAAGGCCTGGTAGTCCAGTCCTAGTAGTAGAGTGGAGTAGCTGAGTCCAATTCCGAGGGGTGGAGTAGCTAGCCGAGTCCAATTCCGAGGAGTGGAGTCCCGAGAGTGAAGTCCTGTCGAGTTGAGGGTGCTTTCTCCCATCCAAAACCCTTGTTTTATGCTGTGTTTCTCGGCTGGCACCTCCCCCAGGGACAGGGACCTTCACAATGGAAGAGGATCTTCCCGATGTTCTATTGGTTGCTTCGGTAATGAGCTTGGATGAGATGATCCCCAGGGTCCTCTGATGATCCAGGGTTCAGGCTATTAGTCAGGCTGGGTGGTGCTAATGGGCTATTAGCTGAGATCAGATAATCAGGATGGGTGGTGCTTGCTGTCAGCCAGAGTGCTTATCTCAGTTGAGATAAGGAGTCYCAGGTGTGTAATTATGAAATTTATCCAGCTTTGTGGATGGTAATAGAATATATAACTAACCCAGGACACAACATTACAGATTTATTTTTTTCTGCTTTTTTATCCAATTATTTTTTATTTCCTTGGGGATGGGTTTAGAGGGGAGCTAAAAAGCAGACAAAGTATGCAATTGACTGCTACATATACAGCCAAGCTTTAATACTAGATGGTTGCAGATAGGTAAAACCTTACAAAATRAAGGCCTTGTTACTCTTGTAAAATCATGGCTCACTCCTGTTACTTCGGCTAAGTAGAAAAGGACTCTGGGAATGACTCAGCTGAATTAGAGGTAGAAAAACAAGTTCTATAACCATCGTGTGTTCACATCATGGTTTATGGTGGTTGGTTGAATTATACTTGTTGTATTTCAAAGGTATGCAACTGATAAAGGCCTAACTGTTTTAAAAGGCCTGGTTTTTGCAATAAGTGGATTCCCTTTTGCACCTGCCTGGAGGGTCTGTGTTGCTCTGCTTCCCTGCAATCGACACCTGAACTACGGGATATCCAATCACAGTGAAGAGTTGGACTGCAATTGGGAACAAAGCCTCGCAGACCCAGAACACCGGGATATCAGATTCCAATGAAGATGCACAACTCAGCCAGGTGGTCCTTACGACCCTGGACCCCTAGACTGCAAGCAGAAAGCAGAGCTCACACCCTGCTACAACAACAGGGGACTTTATCTGTGAACCACAATCCGACGGAGGGCAATATGCCAGCACAGCCTATAAGGTCAGGTCAGTGGTATTCTTTGGACAAAGAACCAGGGGACTGTGAGTGTCCTGGGCCCTGGGGGGGTGTCCCGGTAGCATCGGTGCACTTTAAGGATATTGCAACAGATTCTCCACATTGGAGCAATTTTTATTACAAGTTAGAGAACCCTGTAACTGTTTCCTAAATGAGAGACACTTTGATACTAAAAGCCCTGCACATAGCTGTGGCAGTGACTGCTGGAAAGGCTACTGATAATGAACCCGGGCCTGGATCCACGGACCGGATCCAGGAAGCGGATCGATCCTCGGCTTGGAGTGATGGACTCAGAAGGCGTGTGATGTTGCGAGCACTAGCAATGCCTCCCCGGAGCACAGGGCTCTCCCTGGAGCACAGTGCTCCCGTCGGCACCCCTGCAGCGGCTCCTCTGCAGCGCACTTGTCTGGCCACGGCTTCTCCCCTGCAAGCAGCTCCTCTGCTGCCAGCTCCCCCCTCAGTGGCTCCTTTGCCACCTGCCCCCTTGACACCAGCCTTCCCCGATGCTGCTCCACTAGTGGTGGCCCCCTCAGCCCCCCCCGGACCCTCCAGGTCCCGCCTGCCCCTCTAAGCCCCCTGGCCAGCTGGTCCTCCCAGCCCCCACCCACCTAGAGGCAGTTTGCAGCATACCAGCCGGCTCTGTGGTCAGGCCGCCTCCTAGGGGGATGCTGCCTTTTCATAGCTATCCTGACTTCGACCCTGGATTCATGAACTATGAGCAGATGATAGATTTATACCCTACACGGAATACTGATGCTATGGCACTTCGCTGCCAGAAATGCCAAGAGGCCGCATTAAAATGCAGAGATATTTTGGTTATTATTGCGTGCCCAGCTGTTTATGAACCAGGCCGGCTATCCACTTACAAAGACTTAGACTACACTGCTGTCAGAGACCTGCGCAGATTGGTACGGGAGAGTGGTGTGTCTTCCCATCACGTTACAGCTTACTCGGAGTCCATAAGTGCTACCTATGTTCTTACACCTAGTGATTGGAAAAACCTAATGAAAATGATACTGATCATGACACAATACACGGTTTGGCTCTCAGATTACCGTGAGTCATGCATGGCTTAGGCCGGAGCTTTGCAGCAAAGGCACCTCCTGTGTTTGTCATTCACTTAACAGGTGATGGTGTGTACTCAAACACCAGAATGCAGACAGACTATCCTCGTGATATTCATGACATCTTGTCATTCAGTTAGCAGGCGACGGTGTGTACTCAAACCTCAGAACACAGACAGGCTATCCTCGCGATATTTATGACACCATTAYCCAGATCTCTGTCAAAACTAACTTTGTATTTTCAGTGAGCTGTGGATTTTGACAGGACTCTTTATTGGAGAGATTCGGGGTTATCTCTGTGTGAATGTGGTGTGTTTCTGCATGCAGATGGCATTATTAGTGCTGCTTGGCAGAAAAATTCAGCAGGTCCCTCCTTGGAAATATTTAGGGTGGATATTAATGGAACAAAATGTGAACCACAGTAATTAACTTTAAAGCCTGATGTCAAAGCATTGCACGATTTACGAGAGTTACTGGGAGCACTTAGCTAGGCGAGGCCCACGGTAGGCTTAGCCACTCATCAATCAAAGCATTTCTTTGCTCCCTTCCCCATTAACRTTATCTGCAGAAGTTATTCTAGGTTTATATATAATTAGCTCACAACTCTCTACTGTAAAAGCAGGCAGAATTGTGCTAGCTTTACCTGTTCGCTTGTTTCTTACCCCACAGCTTTAATAAGGTAATTTTATTGTGATTCTTTCACCATGAAGAAACATATGACACTTCAAATAGATACAGCTATTCAGTGATTCAAGTGTAGTTATTCTTCCTTGCCATTTATGAATTGAAATTGAACTTGATATCAAAACAGTTTAAGTTGAAAGACCACAAGTGTAGCAAACATTAGCACATTCCTTTAGAATAATCTGAAACCATGACTTTGTAGCTGTTTATATATACGTGTCAGTCTTATACACCCACTGACCTAACAGAGTTACAYGTGCAAAACTCATGGCAGTATTATATAAGTAGGTCCTTGATGTTTTTTCCTTAAAAAAAATCATATATATCTGTATCTATCTATCTATCTATCTATCTATCTATMTATATTATATCCCATTAGCTTTAATAGTCTAAGGTCAAATCTATTGTACYGACAATCATGAAAAGCAGTCTTACCAYCTGTGAACTGAGCAGGTTTTAAATGCAATTTGCCAAGGCATACAATGTTGTTATTTTTGGAGTACAGTTGCAATTTGGAAAATCATGCAAAATTGTGCTTATACTAGAAAAGTCCGGACTGTGAATGGATATTTTCAATAATGTTTGCAGTTACCATGAGCTAGTCTCACAACTGAATTACATAAAATCACAACATATTTGCCACACCTTTATAATGTCTCCAGTAAATCCATGTTGTTGCTRTTTCCTTTAAGAATCCRTTGTTTGTTTGCATATTGTTCATTGATGTTTAACTGTTGTATGACAAATTTTCAGTAGCTTTCTTGTAACGATGGAGTAAAGATGATTTAAATTCTGTTRTATCTGAAACTTTTAAAGGAACACTCTCAACTCTGACTTTAGTTTTGTTAAATTTAAATGATGTTACTTTTAAGTTCTGTTAAGGTTAAGTTCTGTTAAGTTTAAGTGGTGTTAAATGTAAGTGATGTTAGGTTTAAGTTCAGTAATTTTATGTTCCGTTAAGTTCTATTAAGATAAATTTCTGTTCAGTCTCACTGAGGTTATCTTTAAGCTCTGTCAGGTTTACTTTCTGTTACGTTTAAGTGGCATTAAGTTTGAGTGATGTTAAGTTKAAGTTCTGTTGAAATATGCTAATTTAAATTGAAAGATACAGTTCTTTTGTTGTAGAGATAAAATGGA
Source organism: Amblyornis subalaris (assembly GCA_018881555.1). Taxonomy (NCBI): domain Eukaryota; kingdom Metazoa; phylum Chordata; class Aves; order Passeriformes; family Ptilonorhynchidae; genus Amblyornis; species Amblyornis subalaris. Next base: position 797,270 of record JACAXG010000232.1, read on the forward strand.
ACCGACTGAAGCWATTATGATAGAGAGTTGGTGAGCAACTACTTAAGAATATAAGATAATGAGTTGTGTAGAAATATGTGAAGACGTGGTTTATTAGATCCTTAATTTTGTAGAAAATCCCGTGGGTATAAATGTTCTACATTGGTCACTTGAGATAATTATTCATAACACTTTTTGCTGTTTAACCTTCCATAGGTAGCACAGAAAAATGAGYAGCAATTCCAAGTTATGGATATTATTAATTGTAAGCTGTTTAGTGCTTTCTTTCTTGCTTTTATTTTGCTTAATTGTTGTATATGCATAGATGTGTGGAAAAATACAATCTTGACTTTTTAGAACAGTTACTGTTGCTGCATTAATGATTCTGATTATGTTGTTAATGTCATAGCATGAATTCAGTGACCTTTTATAACGGGCATTATCCCCACGATATTACTTGATGTTACACATATGCATTCTTTTGGYTGTTTGCAGYTTGTTCAAGGTACCATTGACCACCTAGCTATAGATAAACTACAMAGCCGGCTGCTTTACAAATTTTCACACACCATGATGTAGTTCTCTGCAAGGACTGTATTCTTTCAAGAAACTTTCCCAACTGCCATTGATAGAGGTTTGTCTGTAGGATATGTTAGGGGAGCCCTTCCAGTTAAGGCCTTGGCTCTGGCCAAGCCCTGGCCCTTGCTGGTCAGAAGTATGCCAACAGACCCAGGCGTTTCTGCACTAGAAATGTCATCAAGTCACTTTAGCTTGCTGATCTGGCCMTCTAAAAGATGGATCCCCTTTTGAGGTACCCTTGGAAGCCTTGCCCGGGAAGGTTCTCCAGTTCCTCACTGTGAGACAGGGCTCACCAGTCACTGCAGACTCTGGGTGATGCTACAGYATTTAGGCAATTGCTGGTGTATCGTTCTAAATCACTATGCTTTCTCTCATGTGCTAACGATTACATGTATTACCTTGCTTACTTCTGCTCCGTGTGAGTTTTTTGCTTTATTACACGTATTGTCTTATTTTTATGGTGTCTTCATGTTCGTAGTGAGAGACGCATATATTATCAGAAACAACAAAGAAGGGGGAATGTGGCTCCTCAGGAACATTTACATAATGCAATATTTACACTAAAGTCTTTGCAGGCAGATCATCAATTTCGATCCCCGGCAGAGCGATACTGCTCTGAAGATTTACTCGTGCGGAACCAATTTCAAAAAGGTTTACGTAAGGATCCRCAATCAGGTGTGCAATGGCAAGGCCCAGCTGGTTTACTGACCTAGGGGAGAAGGTATGCATGTCTAAAGTGGTTACCTGCTCGACTGGACAAACACCAGTCGCCTCCAAGAAGACGAGGCCCAGTGAGAGGAAAAATGRTCCAATCATCGTSCAGCCCTCGTAGCCGAGCAGGACATTTGGGTAACGTAAAGTCAGCATTTCCAGCTAACGGACTCCTTGCTGCYTAAACAGCAYGGCCCCTGAGCTCCAGCCATATGAGCTCTGGAACAGTAGCCATTTACTTCCAAGTGCAGAAGAAGCAGCTTTCTTCTTGGGGACATTGAACACTATCTTTTGTTTTCCTATGCTGTGGGTCTCYTTTGTCAGTGGCATGGTTGTTTTTGATGGGTTTTTATTGATTGTGACCTGTATTCCATGTATCTTATCTTGTGTCCAGCAGATGACCAGTAATTGTCTTAACAAGATAATGGCTTTACAGTGCAGACTGTTTTGGCACTTGGGTACATGAACTCTTCGCACAAAAAACAAAGGAAGGGGGAGATGTTGCGGATAGGTAAAACCTTACAAAATGAAGGCMTTGTTACTCTTGTAAAATCATGGCTCACTCCTGTTACTTCGGCTAAGTAGAAAAGGACTCTGGGAATGACTCAGCTGAATTAGAGGTAGAAAAACAAGTTCTATAACCATCGTGTGTTCACATCATGGTTTATGGTGGTTGGTTGAATTATACTTGTTGTATTTCAAAGGTAWGCAACTGATAAAGGCCTAACTGTTTTAAAAGGCCTGGTTTTTGCAATAAGTGGATTCCCTTTTGCACCTGCCTGGAGGGTCTGTGTTGCTCTGCTTCCCTGCACTAGACAAGTTGTTCCAGGAGCAGAAGTCTTGCAGTTCAGCTCCCTGTTGATTTGTGTCCTGTGTCCCATACACCTCACCCTGGTTCTACTCTTATACCTCCTGTATTCCAGTCCTTCAAGGCCATTTCTATTTACATTTTCATATCCCAAGGTTTCCTTCTTAATACCTCCACTATTGCCTTCCCGAGACAGAACCAGCAGCTCCCTGGCTCTCTGGGAGCTCTGCAGACCTGTGACTGAAAGCTCAGCACACTCCTGTTCTTCTCAAGAGGGATTCAGTCTGGCCTCTCCTTGATCCAGCCAGCACACTGGAAACCACTTTAAATCCACAACAAGGGCTTCAGGCTTGGTTGATTGATTCAAATAGTGAAAGGGAAAGTATTTTCAGAAGGAAGGCAAAGCATCCCAAAATATTTCAGCAAGAACTTTTAAAAAATCCCAAACTTGATCTCTCCCCACAAAGGCCCAAAGTCCTTCCCAGTGGGGCCGACTGACCAAAACAAGTTGACAGCGTTAAAAACTGGTGAAGTAGAATCTGGTCATTTCCAGCTGTCAGATGCCATCAAAGGAAAATGAAATAAATCCTGAACAAAAATCCTTCTCCAGCCCCTCCTGATGTGCAGGCAGGGTTGTATTAGTTAGACAACACAGAAAGAAAGGATGCCAGGTGGTAGGAATGAAAGGAAGTTTTCCACTGTTTTGCCCATCGACGGGGGTGATAGAACGAACACAGACACCAATAGAAAAAATGGCCTTAGTTTACTGTTAATATTAAGGCAAAACAGAAGTAAAAGGATACATTTAATAAAACAATAAGCTTATTACTCACTCAGCTTTGGCAACAAGCAAAAATAAGCAAGGTAGTGCATCTATCTATCTAATCATTACTATATGAGAGAAAGGACAGTGGTTTAGAAAGATCCATCACCAATTGTCTCAATACTTTACCATCATCCAGAGTCTGCAGTTGCTGGGGAGCCCTGTTTCGCAGTGAGGACCTGGAGAATCCTTCCTGGCAATTGGGAAATCCTAGATGATGCACCTGTCCATAGGTGAGGTTTCYGGTTTTCCCAAAAAGGGGTCCAGCTTTTATAGGCCCAAATCAGCAAGTCCGAACGACTTGTTCACCTTTTTTGTGCAGAAAACATCTGGTTCTGACGGCACTTCCTGACCAGCCAGGGCCAGGGCTTGGCCAGAGCCCAGGCCACAGCTGGGAGGGTTTTGCCTAAAATATTCTAACAAGTATCCAGGGATATCGGTTGGGAGGATTTCTCCTAATATATCTTACACAAGGTTATACAAATGTCTCTACAACAGCCGGTTTGGCATTACAAACAACTAATAGAAATGCTTTGATCATCTATTTTTAACTAAAGAACCCTAATGGTATTAGTAGCATCATGCTCAAGATTCATCCTGTAATTCAACTCAGGCTTAGGCCTGCTGTTCAGGCCTTAGCACATCATCCACATAGTGTTTCATAAATCCATGACCCAGAGTATTAAAAAAGTGCAAACCCCAAAATGTGCTAATTTGGTGTGGGGGCAATTGTTAGATAATAAAATTCAGCCCAACAAACGAGGTCTCTCAGTGGAGCTCCAGTGAAGCTGCTCACCTCTGGTAAGGTTAGAAGTACAAGACATGGACATGCCTTTCTGGAGGCTCTGCACAGCCACCAGTCCTTTCCTTTCTGAAATGGTTTGTGAAATGCAGGGAGTCCTGGGCTGCTTCTCTGGACAGAGGAATCTGACCTGAGGGAATGAGTAAGAGGTCAGGCTGGGATCTAACTGGAGCATCCCACATTCTGACAAAAACTTTCAAAACCAGAGTAAATCCCAGCTCTGGGCATTCACTACCAACAACATTCAGATGCTTCTGAGGAAAAGGACAGCAGCACATCATCAGGAAGGGAAAATGTTACTAATGGCCTCTGCTCTCTTTCCTTATCAAGAAAAACTTGCCTGAGATTAATTTCCTCCTCACCCCTTGCTTTTCAAGTGGCTGTTTATCAACGACATTTGAAGAGAGACTTGTGATAAATTCCTGTTGTCAATGTACAGATTTCAATGGAAGAGTCTATTCCATATCTGTAAAGTCATTGAATCCAAATAGAAGGGAGGAAGAAAGAAAATGACAAAGTTGGTTACTGCAGCCACTTGTATTCAAAGCTAATGACAATTAGTTTTGAAATAAACTCATTGCAAAAGCTTTTAAAGTTTTTATAGAGGGGAAGGGACTTGCTTCTGCCACCATTTCTGTATAATTGCAGGTAGCACTTATAGAGGAGTACTTACAGGAAGAAGGATTTCCTAAGGGACAAAAGGATGAGGACAGCAAGGACAGCAAACATGAATTGGATGTACTCCAATGGAACAGAAATATTTGAGACTAGGAAATACAAACTTCTGCATTCCCAACCCACAAAGCTTGGCCACAGAGACAAAAAGTAGATGTATAGATTTTGTAGAGAGTTGATTTTATAGATACTTTGTAGATATTGATACCTATTTGATAGACATTAGTCTTAGGTGGCTGGTATTACATTGTATTAACTTTACATTGTATTAGTTTAAGTTTAAATTATATGAAATCTGAGTTGTATTAGTTTGAATATAAATTGTATTAAATTGTTTTAAATTGTAACAAACTTTAAATTTCAGTAATATCCAGCCCAAAAGAGCCCTGTATTTTCTGCTGCGAGAACATTCAGCATACAAACTCTAAAAAATCCTGATGGCTTGATTATTGTCCAAGAAACTCTAAACACAAGGATCCCTCCATCCTCAGATAAGAAAAATAAATTATGTTATTTATTCATAAATAAATGCCTCCCGTTGTCTTCAAGTCAGTGCCTTCAGTACAGGCACCGGTACCATTCATAGCAAAAAAGTGGCATCCSGCATCTTATGGCTGCGGCAGCTGCAGGAGCGAGAAACACAACAGTAGGAAAACATTAGAAAGGAAGAAAAGGAGCCAGCTGCTGGCCCATGGTTAATGATGTGAAGCCCTTCATTCTCCTCTGTGCCCCAAGGATGATTGGTCCCCCATTTGATGGGAACTGGTTTCTGAGAAGTGTACAAACCCTTCAGGAAGAGCAGAGCTGCACCCACCTTCTCCAGGGCCCCTCTCGGGGTCAGGCTCAGCCCCACGTCTCGCCCTCCCCTGGCAGCGCCTGTCCCGGGGCACCTCTGGCCCCGCTCGGGGCTGCGCGGGCGCACAGGTTCCCAGAGCCCCCGGAGCTGCCGGCAGGGAGCGAAGGACACCGCTGCTTTTCCCCAGACACCACCTGAGCAGGGGACGCTCCACCGGCAGCCCCAGCTCATGGGCACAGGCCCTGCTGAGGCTGCGCTGCCTTTTGACCGCTGCATTTGCTTTGCAAGGAAAGAACCTCACCCGTACAGAAACTGCATTCAGGTCATGGTATTTTCTAATTTCAGAGGGATTTTAAAACAAGAAGACAGAAAGAAAGGAAAAATCCCACCCCAGACCTAAGTTTTAATGAAAAATCAAGGACCTCAAAGATATTGACTCACGTAATTCCCATGACCTGTTTAGCACAGACATGAGTCTCAACCCTACAGACTTTCAGGTGCCAAAGACCATCTTCCCAGGCTCTCAGAACAGAGCTCTCAGTCCCAGTCCTGGCACAGCTGCTGGCTGAGAGCAGCTCTTCCAGCCTGTGACACCCTCCCCATCCTGTTCATGGCCTCCAGCTGCAGAAGGGCTGGAGCTGGGCACTGATGCCCTTTGGAGAGTAGCCAAGCTGTGCCTCAGGCAGGCTATCATGGCAACAATGGGGAAAGCAAACCATCTCTGCAGAGTACCAGTGCTTTTCTGGAGGGAAAAAGGGAAGGGGAAAAGGGGAAAGCAAAAAGGAAAAATACCCACTCTCTTACCCCCCTGTGATCCCTGCCATGCACTCTCTACCCCTTCATCGTGAAAAAGCCTCAGCTTTCCATTTCTTATTGCAGGGAACAGCTCAGAACTCGAGGATTAATCACACAACAGCTCACAATAGCCTAACTGCACAAGTGAGAAAAAAGTATAATCTTCTGAAAATTTTTTATTACAAAGTAGTAAAAAATTGCTGTCTCAAAGATGCTTCCAAATGCAAACAGAATAAACATACCCCATTTTCCACAGCAAAATGTAACACGCCTGGGAAGGGCACAAGACAGGTAACCTGTGCTGCTGCTCCTTCTCAGGAAATGAATATTCAGCAGCTGCCCCAGCTTCCAAGTCTCTGCCTCCAGAGCATCAGCGCTGGGCTCCCTGAACACAGCTGCTGAGGAGCAGAATGGCTTCTGGCTGGTCCTTGCACATCTCTCAAGGTCATCCTGCATGTATTTTCAGTCTCATGCCAGCTGTGACTGCAGCAGGGACACCCGAAAGAGGCACAAGGCCAAGCTCAGCCAAGCCCATGCACTGAGGACCATCTCTAGCTCCACAGTATGGGGGAGATGCACCCCCTAACTCCAGCCCTGAAAAACACTTTGTCCTTGTGGAATGGGAAGGAATAGGATCACAGAGTTTCCCTGAACTGAGCTTTGATTATCCACAATTCAAGTTACTTTCTGACAAACCGTTCCCATGTACAAAGCTCAGACATCACAGGTCTCTTAAAGAGAGGTCCTGCAGTATTTAGTAACCGAACTCTGTTTTTCAAGAAAGAGATTTGGTCCACTGATCCCTTAATTCCACAGGCTGTTCCTCAGCTGCTGCTTACCCAAGGTACTGAAGAACTGTTGTGCTCCAATCTAGCTGAAAACCTTGACAGCCATCCACGGAAAGGGAGCAAACTCTCCCAAATTTTAGAGCATTCCACACATGAGCAGAGCAGAATATGATGAACAATGCCCATGGGAATAATGCACCTTAGACCACTGCTTGAAACTTGAAAATCCTCAAATTGTTTTTTTTCTTGACGCCATGAGGTTGTACCTGCTTGGCTGGCTGAGGGGAAATTGTCAGTAGCTCCCACCTCCTGCTCGGTCTGCAGTGTGATGCAGCCACAGCAGCTCTGGCATGTTGCCCTCCATCTGTTCTGAGCAGAGGAGATCCCAGCCCTTGGAGCAGCGCTGTGCTTGGCTGGCTTGGGGAAAACAGCTCAGGTCTGAGGTTTTCCTCGAGTTTCCAAGGGACATGAACTTTGTCAAGGGCTGTGTTCCACAGGGGAATGCCACCCCCAGCCTCAATCTAGGAACCTGAAAACACTCTTGGCAACTGAACTCAAATAACACAAGCAATTCCTAAAGGACTTTTATGGCTTATGGAACCTGCTACCTTTGAATTACAATGCCAAGGTCTGCTCAGCATAAAGCCAAAGCAGATGAACAGTTGGACTGAGCCGAGCATCTGGAGCAGACGAAAGGTGAAACTTGGGCAGCTGGCTCTAGAAGGGGAATGTACAGAGCTGAACTGCAAGCCAGGAACACCCACAGCAAGTAAGATGTCAAAGGGAGTTTGACCTTCTTTCTGAAATAATAAGGGCACTTCTGTGAATCCGGACTTGGATGTCTGCAAAATCCTCCCATGCTCTGGTAGGTAAAGCCGAAGTCCAAGTGGGAGAAGTGGCCATCTGCTGCTACGAGTATCTGCCAGGAAGTGGGAGTTCAAGTTCCAGATCCACTGTTTCCCAGACCCAGAGGACTGCCCTAAGTGCTACCTAAGGAGTCTGAGCAGAGCACCTCCGCTTTCCTGCTGAACTGCAGAAGTAAGTCCACAGCACAGGCAGCCACAAGAGTCCCGAGAGGAAGGGGTTCAATTCATTTTCTGTTGCAACTGAACTTCAGACACTGAGGCTTCCTGGTGAAAACAGCCTTCAGCTGTACCTTGGTGGCTTCAGCAGCACTCTTGGCTCACTTGCCAGAGCTAAACATCCTGTACCCGAYTGACATAAATCTTATATGTATTCTGCCCTGATGTCTGTGAAGATTCACCTCCTCAGGGAAACCAGGGTGTTACCAGACCCATAAAAGTACAGATAGAAGACTGCAATTACCACTACTGCCAGTACCACTGTATTGCCAGAGCCTTCTCCCACCAAAGAAGATTCTGTTCTCAGCTGTCTAGAAGCAGGTCATTTGCTGGTCAGACTTGTAGAGAAGTCTCTTCAGGCTTCTTCCTTCCTGTTCCACCTACACATTGGATAGGAAAAAGGGTCACAGAAACCTGCCACCAAATGGAGCAAAACGACTTCTGAACATCAAGACAAGGAGATCTCTGCTCAGAGACCATTAGCTGTGGGTAAAAAGCACTCAGTGTGGGCTATGRAAAAGAGACAAGTGTGTGTCTGGGGACACTGGGGCAAGGAGGTTGGCATCAGTGAAGGTGCATTTGTGAAGGCCATGGGGTGCCACAATAAAGAGAAAATACAAAAGTGTGTGTCCACAGGGGTGAGAGGGAGAGGAAAGAAAACAAGAAGAGGACTCCAAAGTGCTGTCTTTGTGTCTTCTTCCAGAGGACAATGAAGCTTTGCAGAGGTAGGGACAGGATATTCTACCTGCTCRAGCATTCTCCTGAGGTCAGCCTTGAGTATATTACTTTGTATTCTCTTCTTTTGGGGTCGCAACACACTGCAGACATTCCAGGCTCTTCTCCGAGAGCCACGACAGCTGTTCCTGTCCTGCAATGGCCTGCTGGCTATTCAGAGAGGAGATTAGGTGATGTTGTGGCCAGGCACCCACAAAAAGCCCACTCAATCACTCTCCTCTGCTCTGCAACTGGACAGAGGATAGAAAATTTAACAAAGGGTTAATGAGTTGAGATAAGGACCGGGAGAAAACACTTCAAGGGCAAAACAGACTCAGCTTAATGATATAAAGTGAATTTATTACTAACAAGATCAGAGTAGGRGAATGAGAAGTAAAATAAGMCCTTAAGAACACCCTTTTCTCCCCCAACCCCTCCGTCCTTCCCACCGATGGTGCAGGGAGACAGGGTGGGGGTTTTGGTCAGTTCATCACCCAAGATTTTCTTTCCACTGCTCAGGGAGAGGAGTCATTTCCCTGCTGCACCGTGGGGTCCCTCCCATGGGAGACAGTTCTCTGTGAATTCCTCCAGCATGGGTCCAAGCTCACGAGCAGCAGCACTCCCAAAACTGCTGCAGCATGAGTCCATCCCACGGGCAGACAGTCCTCCCAAAGCTGCTGTGGCGTGGGTCACTCTGCCATGGGGTCAGTCCTCCAAGGACAGGCTGCTCCAGCCTGGGAGCAAGGCCTCTCTCTCCACTGGGACTCCCACCGGACCACAGCATCCTGGTATCCACCCACTCTGGTGTGGGCACGTCCCCCACAGGCTGCGAGTGGATCACTGCATCCCCCGTCGACCTCCATGGGCTGTAGGGGGACAACCACCTCACCATGGTCCTCCCCACGGGCTGCAGGGACACCTCGGCTCCGGCGCCTGGAGCACCTCCTCCCCCTGCTTCTGCACTGACCTTGGTGCCTCCATTCTTCTTTCTCTCACATATTCTCACTCTTACTCTTCTCTAGCTGGAATAATTACAACTGTGCCCCAAACTTCGTTTTGGTTTCTTCTTAAATATGTTATCACAGAGGCGTTACCATCATCTCTAATTGTCTCAGCCTTGGCCAGCGGCACGTCCATCATCAGAGCCATCAGGGAATCGCTCTGCCGGACACGGTGGAAGCTTCCAGCAGCTTTTCACAGAAGCCACCTCTGTGCCCACCCCCCACTACCAAAAACCAGGCCCTGCAAAACCAACACAGGTGAGCTGGTGCCACATTAGAAGAACATTAGAAGAGGTGAACATTAGAAGACTGTCAGAAACAACACGTCAGGGAGAGTGACTGGAACAGGATTGGTCAGTGCTAAGTCGCTTCTTCTCCTCCACGAGACACGGATAGAGCCGGGAAAGAAGAGGCACGCGGAGTGGAGTGGGGGTGGTGGTGACAGGAGACAAGAGGCACGGAGAACCGGAGAGAAGAGGCACCGAGCAGGAGACACGGGGACAAGAGGCGCCGTGGGGCGGGGGTAGACCGGATGACACACCAGGGCTTAACGCGGAGGAGCGAAGAGGCACCAGGAGGGGGTTGTCGGTAAGGAAGGGGGTGAAACAGGGAGGTCCCGACCCCAGAGGAGCCCCCCGGGACCTTCCGGTACCTCCCAAGGCCGCGTCGCTCCGCCACAGCCGCCGCCGCGCCAGCTCTGGAAGTGACGCCCGGAGCGGCCCCGGAACTGACGCGTGGCCACGGCCGCAGCGGCCGCGCCCCCGGGCTTGTTGTTAGTAACGGCCGGGATGGCGGAGCGGCCGCTCCTGCCCGACTCGGTGCTGCTGCAGGTCCTGGCGCTGCTGCCGCTGCGGGACCGGCTGCGAGCGGCCAGGTAGGGCCCCCCCGGGCGGGACCGGCCGCCTCCCCGCCCCGGCGCTCACGGCTCATCGCCTCCCCGCAGGGTCTGCCGGCGGTGGCAACAGCTGGCGCAGGACAGAGCCGTCTGGACACATGTGGATTTGAGTCCTCACCGGGTACGGGCCGCCTGTCCGCACCGCGGGGCGCGGGGCGGAGATAGTTCCGCTGTGGCCAGGAGGGATGGGGGGGGGGAGGCGCGATCACCCCACTGCGGGCAGGGCGCGCAGGAATCACCCCACTGCGACAGGCCTACCCCATCTCCTGGAACTAGGCCTTTTCGTCTCCCCAGATCACCCGCCGCACCCTGTGGCACCTGGTGCGCCACCGCCTCCCTGACAGCCTGTGCACCCTGCGGATGCGGGGCATGCCTCGCTCCGGCGGCAAGCAGCGGCTCCTCTCACCGGCACTGCTGGCCACCCTTCAGAAGCGCTGTCCCCAGCTCCATCGGCTGTGCCTGACTGAGACAGACCTCCGCCATGTCCCGTACGAGAACATCCCCTCTTCTGTCACCACACTGGAGCTGAGCCTCTGCGACATCCCTGATGCCTGGTTCTGCGTCTCCCCTTCGGTGCCACCACCACAGGTACAACACCTCGCTATCCACAGCATTCCCACCTTTTCTGACCATCATCTTCTTGACATTTCCTCACAGAACCACCTGAAGACACTGAGCCTTTGTGGCACCTACAGCATCACTGATAKGGGGATCCAAGCAGCAGCTCCACACCTGGAAGAGCTGGAACGCCTGATTCTACGCCACTGCATCATTGGTGATGCTGCCATGGTATTCATTGGGCGCCATATGAAGCAGCTCCGCTACCTGGAAATCAGCAACGCCTACTTCCTGACAAACAGGGGGCTGGTTTCTATTGTGACACTGGAGCACCTGGAGACCCTGTGCCTTGACCTCTATGATTTGGTCTCCCTTGGTACTGTTATTGCTTTGTTGCAAGTACTGCCTTGCCTGAACCACCTCAAATTAGGTGGAACTTGCTTTGAAGATGAACTCATCGATAAAATTCAGGAAAATTTTCCACACTGCACCATATCTCACACTCCTTGACAGCCTGAAGTGTTATCCTTCCTTACTACACCTAAAGTGCTCCTTTTTTTGGGTAAAGCCTATTTTCCTATACATAGCTTTGGGACAGAAWACCAATTGGCCTTGAAATATTAAGTTTTTTCACAGAAATATGTTAAAAAGCTTCTCATGTAAATAAGTTTGTTAACAAGTTTTTGGTAGGATTCCCCCTCCTTGTTTTCCATGGATCAGAGGAATAGGGAAGCTGGGAAGCACACCCAGCCTTTGGGAACCCCACCAACCAAAAACTGGCTGGGGTGATGACAAGTCTAAACTCTGTCTTCTCCTCTTTCTCCACTGCTGAGGATCAGATAGCAGCTTAATGAGCRCAGAATTCAAGGAATGAATTCTGTCACTGAAAAAACAGACCTGGCAGCCAAACTTCACAATTTCCAATTCCTTCTCCTTTCCATCAAATTCAGATCAAGTCACTCCTTAGACTGGTCACGGGGGTTCCTGAACACCTGGTCCCAAGAGTCAGACATCCCGTTTGCTCACAGGCGTTGCTGGGGCTGCCATTACCTCTGGGTTTTGCTGGGAACATCCACGTTTTCTCATCACCTTTTATTGTCTCTGTTCACGTCCTCTTCCTCCTGTCCCCCAATATGCTAACACTAGACAACCACCCAAATGTTACGTTGTTATTCTTAATTTTATTCTATATTTTWAAGAAAATATTTTATTTATTATAAAAAAATTGCAAGCTTTTAACTTTCATTTGAACCCATGTTTTTAGGGCTTAGGGTATTTTTTAACCTGCTTCTGCATCTCTCCTGCCCCTTAGGACAACCTCTCTTGTGAAAAGAGCATCCTACAGGAAGCAGAGCAGGACAACTAATGCCTCAGCTGAGCCTTTTCTGCCCTGTTTTCACCCCCGACACCCCCCTCCCTCCATTCAGTTGCAGCAAATGCTATAAACCTTCRGGTTTCAGACGGACCTGGATGGCAGTGACCCTCCATGTGGTGAAATCCTCATTGATGTCAGGTGGCCTTTGTGCCCTGGCCTGTTTTTTTTCCTAAACCCAGTCTCAGGATAGCTTCAGGGCAAATATCCAATGGTAAAATGTGCCAGCTCTGCTTTGGAAAGCATCCCAAGGTTGCTGACTTAATAACTACCACTCCATGTTTATCCCAGACAAGCAAATTAACACTGGTAGAATTAGCCTTATTAAAACCTCCAGCGTTCTCTGTTCCAGCACTCTCTGGGCTTGGGGAGGGACAGTACAACAGGAAAAGGGAAAATTAAAACCAGTAAAAAATCCATCAGTCAGTCAAGACACAGCAAGATGCGGCAAGAATCTCAATGTTCTCCTGATCTTTGCAGCAGGATCTTTGCAATCCTAATGGCACAACAGAATTTAATAGCCCCACAGTCACAACATGCCAGTTTGACATCACCTAMCTGCTAAACAGGGAACAGCAATTACAAAGTTGATATGATGCAAAGTGGAGTGTTTTAGGTTTGGAAGCAGGAGGGGAGCTGTAAATATCAGATGACTATGGGCAAATTAGGGGAATAAAGGACTGAAAGGGTCCTTAATCAGCAGTTCTGGTTCTGCTCACCCTCCTCACATACCTACTTGAAGCTCTTTGGAGGGCTGTTCTCGACCTTTATTTCTTCTCATTTCCAAATTTAAGGGTTTCTACTCAGTTTATCTCCATTTCATCTTTTGCTGACTTGAGCTTTTCTCCCCCAACCCCACCTTCTAGGTGTCCATATGCACATCATGACATCAAAGCCCAAATTTTTTAAAAAATACCTAATAAATGACCAACAGAGACAGCTAAACCTTAAGCAAAGCCAGGACACGAAATTGCTCTTAGCATCTTGAGAGGAGCAGCAGTCCACAACCCTCAAAGTGAATAAAAAACCCACAGAAACCATAAAATTTGGGGTTATCAGTCATTGCAGGGAGCCACAATTAATGACCAAGCTGCTGATTTGCCTCATCAAACACCAACKTATATTCATGTACCACGATTTCATACACGTGCGTATTTAATATTCATACCCAGGTGCTTTATAAGAGCCAAATCYATTTTATTTTCTCGGCTGAGTGCATCTGCTCATGCCTTCTGTGGTAATTTCCAAAGCATTTCCTATCTTCCAGACCCACTTATTTTCACATTTGGAGGAAACCCCCGCAGAAACCCAAGAATTTGCTTCTTTTTTAATCCAAACGGATGGGGAAGAATCACAATAAAAGCGCAAATAGTTGATCGTTGCCTGAGGCATGACGGGATGACAGGGGAAGGGACGAGGCGAGATCGGAGATGAGACACCGGGAACACGGGAGGAACGAAGAGGCACCGGAAGCCGGTGGGGGTGGTAGGGACGGAGTAGAAGAGGCACCGAGCAGGAGACACGGGGACAAGAGGCGCCGTGGGGCGGGGGTAGACCGGATGACACACCAGGGCTTAACGCGGAGGAGCGAAGAGGCACCAGGAGGGGGTTGTCGGTAAGGAAGGGGGTGAAACAGGGAGGTCCCGACCCCAGAGGAGCCCCCCGGGACCTTCCGGTACCTCCCAAGGCCGCGTCGCTCCGCCACAGCCGCCGCCGCGCCAGCTCTGGAAGTGACGCCCGGAGCGGCCCCGGAACTGACGCGTGGCCACGGCCGCAGCGGCCGCGCCCCCGGGCTTGTTGTTAGTAACGGCCGGGATGGCGGAGCGGCCGCTCCTGCCCGACTCGGTGCTGCTGCAGGTCCTGGCGCTGCTGCCGCTGCGGGACCGGCTGCGAGCGGCCAGGTAGGGCCCCCCCGGGCGGGACCGGCCGCCTCCCCGCCCCGGCGCTCACGGCTCATCGCCTCCCCGCAGGGTCTGCCGGCGGTGGCAACAGCTGGCGCAGGACAGAGCCGTCTGGACACATGTGGATTTGAGTCCTCACCGGGTACGGGCCGCCTGTCCGCACCGCGGGGCGCGGGGCGGAGGTAGTTCCGCTGTGGCCAGGAGGGCGTAACCACAGCCCGTCAGAGCCCCCAAAGCCCTCTCGTACACCAGAGGCCTCACATCCCCCAAAGGCCCCATAGCTCTCACAAACCCCATAACTCTTCATAACCTGCATAACCCTCAATACCGCCATAGCCCTCATGGACCCCATGAGAGAGACTAAAGTTATGCACAGGCAGAAATCAGCAAAATTGATAAAGCTGAGGTAAGCAATAGCCAAGATGTTTACACAAACTTAGCCAAACAGGATAAAGAATGGAACAACAGGATGCTCCAGGCTCTGAGGAGGAGAAGGTAGTTGGGAAAACTGGCTGACACAGCGTAGGGAGTCAGGGCGCATGCCCAGCGGCAAAAGGTGAAAAGTTCAGCCCTGAGGAAGACCTGCAGCCTTCCTCCAACGACCCCCAAGGAAGATGCGGAGCCTTCCTCCCACGACCACCAGAGAAGACTGCGGCTGCGCAGGATTGCACAACCTATTTCTGGGAACTCATTAGCTTAGCCACTCCTTTGTATTAGAATAAGCCTCCCCCTTTGTTAATATGTATGAAATCACAACATAAGAATGAGGAAGTGACCGAGTCTGGTGTGCATGATAGGTGGAGCGATCCCCATGCACCCGGCGCCGAATTAAAGAATACCTGCTCCAAAGGACGCGAGTCTTTGGAGTTTTTTTGTACCACAGATTTGCGAGAATCACCCATAGTTCCCATAGTCCTCACAGCCCACATAGCCCTCAAAGCCCTCAAAGCCCTCAAAACCCCCATAGCCCTCACAGAGGTCAAAGCCCTCATACCCTCAGAGCCCTCACAGACCCCAAAGTCCTTATAGCCTCCATAACCCTCACAGCCCCCAAAGCCCTCACTGCCCCTATCACCCTCACAGACCCCATAGGTTCCATAACCCTCACAGCCCTCTCAGACTCCATACGCCTCTCAGCTCTCACAGCCCTAGCCCTCTAAGCTCCCATAGCCCTCAATGCTGTCTCATCCCCCATAGTCCCCATAGCCTCCATAGCCCCCGCAGCTCTCTGAACCCTCATAGGCCTCACAGCCCTCGTAGCCCTCACAGCCCCTATTGCCCTTCATAACTCCCATAACCCTCAATGGTCCCATATATATATATATATATATATATATATATATATATATATATATATATAAAACCAGACCGACAAATAGCAACAATAAGAAAACAGAAAACCCAATAACAGCCTTTTCTCACCTGTTGAGCAATGTAGCAATGTCCCTTTTTGGTGTAGTTGTGACCACAACTGGCAGGGGCCGCTGGCAGGCCCCGGCGAGGCAGGGTGGGTGCGATAGTTCCCCCGCGGCTGCAGGGGGTGGTGTGGCATGAGTGCAGAGACCTCTCACATGGCAAATGGTGGCTTGGGCACGGAGGAAGGAGAAGAGACGGCTTCCCTCGYGCAGAAACCACAGCAGATCGGAGTCTCAGACCCCAAGACACAGGGGTAGTCATGGCAACAAGCGGCAGGCAGGAGCTTGGCGGGAGGCGGCTCCAATCCCAGATCTCAGCACAGGAGCAGCCGTGGCAACATGCGGCAGAGCAGGGGGCTGGTGGGAAGCAGCCCCCGTCCTGGATCTCAGCACAGGAGCAGCTGTGGCAACACATGGCAGGCAGGGGGTCCGGTGGGAAGTGGCCGTGGTCCCGGATCTCAGCACAGGAGCAGCAGCGGTAGCAGAAAAAGGGGGCTGACAGACCCAAGCCAATGAGCCGAGCTACAGTGTAGCAGAGCAGCCAAATGCTCCTGGTAAAATGCAGACTGCTCTCTGTTCCCAACCGGGCACAGACGACCCACCCCCAGCTAAGACGCTGCTAAATCACAATGTAGCAGTAGCCCCAGCTCAACACACACACACCCCACACACCTCCACACACGCGATCCTGCTACTCTGATCCCGAACCGAAAGACAGAGAGACAACTCCTGACCCTGCCCCCACTAGGATCCCAGGCCAACCCCACACATACCGTGATACCCCCAAGCCAGGAAGGGGGAAGAGGGGAGAAGCCAACAATTTTTGGCACAACCTGAATATGGGATAACAATCTCCAAGACATTCCACCCCTTATCCCATATCACTTGATTAATGCCCAAATTAATACATTTCAACTGCAAACACACATATCCCTATATATAAGTATAAACAAAACCAACTTGATCACTGACCATTTCTAGGATATGGATAGAGTTCGTTGGGTCCACGACTGATACAACTGGAGCCGTCCACTTTCATTGTTCATGGTACTTAAAGCAATAGCAATGACATTCAGTAACCAGTGGTATACAGGTGTTCCAACACTACAGGCTGTTCTCACCCAAAATCAAATTCCTCTGAGGTACACAAAGTGTTTCCCCATCACTCTGCATTACCCACCAAGTGCAACGCGGTCCCTGAGCAAAAAACAACCCCATGAATGGGTTTGTCTTTGCTTGAGGCAGAATTAATCCAGACAGTCTTTCCTAACATATCTCTCATATGCATCACCTGAACCTTATCTCCGTCTGTTGTACGCAGGGGTTCAGATTGGGCCGGGCCAGCTTGGTTTGTGGAACCTCTGGTGTTAACTAACCATGTAGCCTTTGCTAAATGCAGATCCCATTGCTTGAAGATCCCACTCCCCATTGCCTTCAATGTTGTTTTTAATAGCCCATTGCACCGCTCAACTTTCCCAGCAGCTGGTGCATGATAAGGAATAGGTACATCCACTCAACACCATGTTCCCTAGCCCAGGTGTTTATAAGACTATTCTTGAAATGAGTCCCATTGTCAGACTCAGTTCTCTCAGGGGTACCATGACTCCACAGGACTTGGTTTTCAAGGCCCAGGATGGTGTTCCAGACAGTGGTGTGAGGCACAGGGTAAGCCTCCAGCCATCCAGTGGTTGCTTCTACCATCATGAGCACATAACGCTTGCCTTGGCTTATTTGTGGCAGTGTGATATAATCAATCTGCCAGGCTTCCCCATGCTTAGATTTAGATCACCTGCCACCATGCCACAGGGATTTAACTTGTTTGGCCTGCTTTATCGCAGCACACGTCTCACAGTTGTGGATGACTTGAGAGATACTGTCCATGGTCAAATCCACCCCTCGCTCTTGTGCCTACTTATAGGTGGCATCTCTGCCTTGATGTCCTGAGGCATCATGGGCCCATAAAGCCAGAAACAACTCTCCCTTGTGTTACCAATGTAAATCTGTCTGTGACACCTTGATTTTTGCAGCCTTATCCGCCTGTTTGTTGTTGTTTCGGTGCTCTTCATTAGCCCAGCTCTTGCGCACATGGGCAACTACCTGATGGACTTTCACAGTTAGCTTCTCTACCTGAGTGGCAATGTCTTGCCATTCTTCAGCAGCCCAGATTGGTTTTTCCCTATACAGCCGATCGGCCTTTTTCCACCTTTCCAGCCACCCCCACAGAGTATTGGCTACCATCCATGAGTCAGCGTAAAGGTAGGGCTTTGGCCATTTCTCTCTTTCAGCAATGTCCAAGGCCAAGTGGACAGCTTTGAGCTCTGCAAACTGGCTCAATCAACTTTCTCCTTTGGTAGCTTCTGCAACTTGTTGTGTGGGGCTCCATACAGCTGCTTTCCACTTTCAGTTTGCCCCCACAATGCGACAGGAACCGTCAGTAAAAAAAGCATATTGTGTTTCCTCTGTTGGCAGCTGGTTGTACAGTGGGGCTTCCTCAGCACGCATCACCTGTTCCTGCTCTTCCTCGTCTGCCAGACCAAAGTTTCCACCTTTGGGCCAATTTGTAATTATTTCCAAGATTCCGGGGCAATTTGGGTTTCCAATAYGGGCGCGCTGTGTGATCGGGGCAATCCATTTACTCCACGTAGCATCAGTGGCATGATGGGCAGAGGGAACCTTTCCTTTAAACATCCACCCCAGCACCGGTAGCCGGGGTGGCAGGAGAAGTTGTGCCTCTGTGCCAATCACCTCTGAGACAGCCTGAACTCCCTCATAGGCAGTCAGGATTTCCTTCTCTGTTGGGGTGTAGTTGGCTTTGGATCCTCTGTAACTTTGGCTCCAGAATCCCAGTGGTCGGCCTCGAGTCTCACCAGGCACCTTCTGCCAAGGGCTCCAGGAAAGACCATTGCTCCCAGAGTAAAGCAGAGTAAAGCATGTTCTTCACCTCTAGTCCTGTCCTTACTAGGCCAAGGGCTACCGCATGGGAAATCTGCTTGATGTGGGCGAAGGCCTGTTGCTGTTTGTTATGATCCAGTTTAAGCACAGAAGAGCAGAGGAAACTAAGTCTCTGCGAATAAAGCAGACTGAACCCAAAAGGTTCAAAACACTCCTAAAAACGAGATTAAATGTTGATGCCAAAAAATGAATTGGTTTATTTTTATTTAATAGTAAAGGAGGCAAAGATAAAGAAAAAGGAAAGAAAGAGATAGAAAAAGAAGTGTGCGTGGGGTGCTGGGCGGACAGGGAGAGAGTGACAGGGGTTTGATGGAAACATATCACCCTTCCAGGGGTCCCAACGATGTCTCGTGGCTCCCCTCCAGCTGGTCTTCTGGGTGGCGCTGCCACGCCAAAGAGTAATAGAATCCAGTGGATTAATATACACTTTGGGCCAGGTGGGAACGCCCACGTGCCTCCCTTGAGGGGGCTAGGTTTGACACTGTCCCTTGCAACACTGTGGATCTGTTGCATCATCTCTGGTGCAGAGTCTGGGGACCCCTTTGGGGGGGCCCCTTTGATGGGCCATGACACCCCCTCTGCTGTGGATAAGCTTTTCCCAGGGTGCAGGGCCCCTCAGCTGAACTGGTCTGCACAGTGGAGGTTGGGTTTTCACTGCCTCTGACCAGAGGCTTTTCCACTACATGCCCAAAACCTCTCTCCTCCCCCCACTCTTTGGTGTGAGGGTCTGTGTTGGCCTGGCAGCTGATAGCCCTGGGGCTGTGGTCTCCACCCCGAAGGTGCTAAGCGTGATCCTTCTGGGAATGTATTCTTCTCCCCAGCTCTTACTTATCTTATCTTCATCAGCGGGCAATCACGGCCCCATTCAGGGTTTTTGGTCATCTTCTCTGCAGCTTTTGTAGAGTTTTGCTATAATACCAAAAGTCCTTCATGAAAATGTTTAAGCCATGATTTATAACATTCCAGTCTCTGACACTGTTCAAGGCCCCAGTGGAAATTGTTCTTCTTGTGGGTCACCAGGTAAAGAGGGCTCACAATCTGGCTGTACTCAGGAATGTGCATTCTCCAGAAACCTATGGCGCCAAGGAAGGCTTGCATTTCCTTCTTGCCGGTTGGAGGAGACATCACTGTGATCTTATAAATTACTTTGGTGGATATCTGATGCTGTCTGTCTTGCCACTTCACTCCCAGGAACTGGATCTCTTGGACAGGTCCCTTGACTTTACTCTTTTTGATGGCAAAACCAGCTTCCAGGAGAATCTGGATGATCTTTTCCCCTTTCTGAAATATTTCCATTGGTGTGTTCCCCCACACAATGATGTCATCTATGTACTGCAAATGTGCTGGAGCTTCACCCTTCTCCAGGGCAGTCTGGATCAGYCCATGGCCAATGATGGGACTTTTTCCTACCCAGCCTTGCATTTCCTTGTCATTTCTGAGCATTCCTTTTCTTTGCCTTTTTTCTCCATACCGTGTGTTGCCTTGCTGTGACCTTCCTTCCCTCCACTGCCTAGCCTTGACTTGCCATTTGCATTCCCCTCACTGCTCTTTTCTTACCTCCCTCTCCCTTGACTTGCCTAGGATGGCCTGCATTTCAATTGCATTGCCTTGTCCGCATGGAAGGCAAGGCAAAGAGTGGTAGGCAAGGCAAAGCAAAGCAAGGAAGTCGTAGGGAGCACAAGGCAAGACAAATGCAAGAAGGGGAAGCAAAGCAAGGGTAGGCAAGGCAAAAGTAGGCAAGGGACTGAAGGCAAAACAAGGCCAAGTGACTCTGAGTGCCTTTCCTTGGGAAGCAAAGGACATTGTCCCTCCGAGTGTTGGTGCAGCACATGTTAAGGTAGCATGGGGAGGGAGGTCTAGTCCAGCAAGACATGTCTGTCCTGGCACCTTCTGTGTTGGATATATTCAATATTTCAATTGGTAAGCTCCTGAATGAAGTTGGCAATGCTTTTCCGTGGGAAGGAAAGCACGGAGGCCCAGTGTTTGAGGGGCAGAGAGGAAACTGCCTAGTGAAGGTGAAGGGCAGCAGCAACTTACTGTGCTGGCAGATTTGGTGTGGAAGCGCTGCTTCAGCTTGTCCAATGATGGAGTTGGTATCCATCTTTGGAAGGTGGTCTCCTGCAAGATTCAAATGGGCATGTGGTTTCCACTTGTCTGAGGTGGCCTTCTGAAATTCTGGCAGTGCACTTCTTTTGGACAAGGTAAACAGCTCTGCTCTCTATTTGTGTGCAGCTGATCTAGTGGCCCGGGCAGGTAATGCCTAGGAACAGTCTTCTGGCACCTTGGTGCGGGATCAGTGGCTGCATGTTTTGTGTTTTGGAGGAGGGGACGCCATTTCTTTGGAGATGGCCTTACAGTGCCTCTCTTTGGCAAAGAAACCTCTTTTGGATCCACATGATGGGTGGTCTTAGTGAATGTCAAGGCTTTTCCTAAGAGGCAGTTCTATCAGTTAGAGCTTGTTGAACTGTTGCAGTGGGAACGCAAAAGCCAAGCGGTCCAGCTTTCTGTTGTGGTCCCCTCAGGGTGTGAGCAGTCCCTGGTGCAATTGCATTTGGATGCTGAGTCTGTGAGACTGAAGGATTCTGATGGAAGCTAGAGCTGAGAAGGCAAGTTCAGCTAGCAGGGTGTGTGCCGGTAGCTGGAGGGATGCCGTTGAAATTGTAGGTGGCAAGAGCTTTCTCAGCTGGCACTTTTGGGAGCTCTGTTTTTGCCGGCTGTTTTCTAAAGCTGGTAGGCGGACTATGCGAGAGTGAAAAGATGTTYTAGGGCAAAGGATTTGGCGTTGCCGTTTGTGTGGTGCAGAGAAGAGTTTGCATTTGGAAGGGGAAGAGCTGCGAAACGTTTTTGTGCTGACGCGGTTGAATCGGGAGCAGTGAGGCTTGGAATTTGTCAGTGCCCATGGGGTGCTTTGGAGCAGGGCGAGGTGCGTGTTGTTCTTTTGTAAGTCGACAGCGCCACCGTGTGGTTGTTTCTATGAGCGCGGCCTGAGCCCGGGCAAAAGCCACTGGCTTTTCCGTGCCGGAACCCTTCGTGGRGGAGCAGTTAGTGGAAGAGCTCCGTTGTGGATGCTGGCTCTTGAAGAGGAAAAGTATGTGATCCTGCTTGTAGCTGGCAAGGAAGACGAATGGTTTCATTGTTGGCTGTGCAGTTGAGAGGCTGCAAAAGAAAAGGCAATTCCAGCATGGCCTCTTTCTTTGAGCAGCTTTTCTGTGGCATCAGCTGCTCAACATGGAACTTGCATACATTAAACTGCATCAAACTCCCTGCAGCCATGCACTTTCCCTCAAGCTCTATGTACCATCCTAGTGTCTCACTCGCAGATCCCAAAGCCCTTCAAAACATCCAGCAGCTGTTCCCAAAGAAAATGTCCTAGAACAAAAAGCCACTGCTGGCCTTCATCTTCCCCTTGCAGTCTGTAAACTAGACCAAACACACTAGTGGTTGGAGCTTTCCTTCTCAACTCTCTCTATAGCAGCACATTCTCTCAAGGCAGCAGAGTCCCAGGCTAAAGCGCAGCATTTCCGGCTGCAGTTGCGACTGAGAGATGTAGCAGGACAGAAAGCATTCGCTGAGCTTCCCTCTTCCCTGTGAAAAGTGATCTTCACAGCACAATCGCTTTCCCAGCCCTTCAGTGTCGCCAATTGCAAGCAGCTCTATCTCCCCGAGAAGGAAGTGTCCGGACAGAAGGCGTTCCTACCTGACTCCCTTCTCCTAGCAGCCTTGAAACTGCACACAGCATATCAGGACTACTATGCACCTTTCTTCTCACATATATGTGCTGTTTCATTTTTCCAATCTCACAGGTCTTTTTCCAACATCCAGCACCTGTTTCCACAGAAAAGGCTCTCAAAGAAAAAGCCCGTGCTGGGCTACACTTTTCCTCAACTCTAGGTACAAGGAGATTCTGTTTTGCCAAGTCCGAAATGTCCATCTAGCCTGGGCTCAGAGTGAATGTGCCAGCAAAGAAGCTCTCGCTGGATTAGTATTTTTATGTCCGAGACCCTCAACAAAGTACCACAATCTGGGCTACAACAAGGGGTAATGAAGACCAGGATTGTGTCCTGGCACATTTTTTTGTGTGAGAGGTATCTGCACATCTTTGGTCCTTGTGAGGCTGGAAGGTGCGAGATGATATGTACAGAGGAGACAGAATGTGCAGAGCACACTAGCATCTGACAGCGCAGGTTGTAAAGGAAAGAGGACTGCCCCATGATTTTGGTGCAAACACAAGTTCCATGCATCAGGGGCAAGCCTCTTGTCCTTGATACTGTTCTCTGTGTGAGAGGTAGCTGAAAACTTTTCCGTTCGGGTTCTGACTACAAGAGAGGCAGAATGTGGTGGTACACAGTGCTGAGAAGGAAAGTGCACAGCACTGGTGTGTTTTGCCTGAAGCAGTGCCCTGGAGTGCTTCCCTGGCAGCACAGCGTTCTGTGCGAGAAGTAGACGAGCTTTTCGCAGGCCGGGAGAATGAAAGCGCGTCATGTCACAGAAGGCGAAGAATGAAGCTGCACAGCACCGTGCTGGTGTGCGCAGAGTCCGGGCTGCAAGAGGAGCGGGGCTGCCGCTCGCCTGCTGAGTTGAAGTGATCAGTCGTAAGGCGCAAGTTCAACGACAGCTCCCTGTGCTGGTACCCAGTTTTCTCCAAGCCCTAGTGGAAACAATGCCATTTAGCTTTAGACACTGAGATCCAGAGAACATGATAGTAGATGYAGTTGAGAAGGAAAGTACAGCATGCAGTGGTGAGTTTAATGTGCCTTACGTGCAGCAAGGGGAAGGTGTAGCCCAGCACGGGCTTTTTCTTTGAGAGCCTTTTCTGTGGAAACAGGTGCTGGATGTTGGAAAAAGACCTGTGAGATTGGAAAAATGAAACAGCACATATATGTGAGAAGAAAGGTGCATAGTAGTCCTGATATGCTGTGTGCAGTTTCAAGGCTGCTAGGAGAAGGGAGTCAGGTAGGAACGCCTTCTGTCCGGACACTTCCTTCTCGGGGAGATAGAGCTGCTTGCAATTGGCGACACTGAAGGGCTGGGAAAGCGATTGTGCTGTGAAGATCACTTTTCACAGGGAAGAGGGAAGCTCAGCGAATGCTTTCTGTCCTGCYACATCTCTCAGTCGCAACTGCAGCCGGAAATGCTGCGCTTTAGCCTGGGACTCTGCTGCCTTGAGAGAATGTGCTGCTATAGAGAGAGTTGAGAAGGAAAGCTCCAACCACTAGTGTGTTTGGTCTAGTTTACAGACTGCAAGGGGAAGATGAAGGCCAGCAGTGGCTTTTTGTTCTAGGACATTTTCTTTGGGAACAGCTGCTGGATGTTTTGAAGGGCTTTGGGATCTGCGAGTGAGACACTAGGATGGTACATAGAGCTTGAGGGAAAGTGCATGGCTGCAGGGAGTTTGATGCAGTTTAATGTATGCAAGTTCCATGTTGAGCAGCTGATGCCACAGAAAAGCTGCTCAAAGAAAGAGGCCATGCTGGAATTGCCTTTTCTTTTGCAGCCTCTCAACTGCACAGCCAACAATGAAACCATTCGTCTTCCTTGCCAGCTACAAGCAGGATCACATACTTTTCCTCTTCAAGAGCCAGCATCCACAACGGAGCTCTTCCACTAACTGCTCCYCCACGAAGGGTTCCGGCACGGAAAAGCCAGTGGCTTTTGCCCGGGCTCAGGCCGCGCTCATAGAAACAACCACACGGTGGCGCTGTCGACTTACAAAAGAACAACACGCACCTCGCCCWGCTCCAAAGCACCCCAAGTGCACACCAACTTCCAAGCTTCACTGCTCCCAATTCACCCGCGTCAGCACAAAAACGTTTCGCAGCTCTTCCCCTTCCAAATGCAAACTCTTCTCTGCACCACACAAACGGCAACGCCAAATCCTTTGCCCTAGAACATCTTTTCACTCTCGCATAGTCCGCCTACCAGCTTTAGAAAACAGCTGGCAAAAACGGAGCTCCCAAAAGTGCCAGCTGAGAAAGCTCTTGCCRCCTACAATTTCAACGGCATCCCTCCAGCTACCGGCACACACCCTGCTAGCTGAACTTGCCTTCTCAGCTCTAGCTTCCATCAGAATCCTTCAGTCTCACAGACTCAGCATCCAAATGCAATGGCACCAGGGACTGCTCACACCCTGAGGGGACCACAACAGAAAGCTGGACCGCTTGGCTTTTGCGTTCCCACTGCAACAGTTCAACAAGCTCTAACTGATAGAACTGCCTCTTAGGAAAAGCCTTGACATTCACTAAGACYACCCATCATGTGGATCCAAAAGAGGTTTCTTTGCCAAAGAGAGGCACTGTAAGGCCATCTCCAAAGAAATGGCGTCCCCTCCTCCAAAACACAAAACATGCAGCCACTGATCCCGCACCAAGGTGCCAGAAGACTGTTCCTAGGCATTACCTGCCCGGGCCACTAGATCAGCTGCACACAAATAGAGAGCAGAGCTGTTTACCTTGTCCAAAAGAAGTGCACTGCCAGAATTTCAGAAGGCCACCTCAGACAAGTGGAAACCACATGCCCATTTGAATCTTGCAGGAGACCACCTTCCAAAGATGGATACCAACTCCATCATTGCACAAGTTGAGGCAGCGCTTCCACACTAAATGTGCCAGCACAGAAAGTTGTTACTGCCCTTCACCTCCACTAGGCAGCTTCTTCTCTGCCCCTCAAACACTGGGCCTCTGTGCTTTACTTCCTGTGGAAAACCATTGCCAGCTTCGTTCAGGAACTTACYAATCGAAAGTTGGATATCGCCTATACTATTCAATACGTCCAACAATTGCTCCTCCACAGAAGGTGCCAGGACAGACATGTCTTGCTGGACTAGACCTCCCTCCCCATGCTACCTTAACATGTGCTGCACCAACACTGGGACTATGTCCTTTGCTTCCCAAGGAAAGGTAGTCGGAGTCACTTGGCCCTGTCTTGCCTTCAGTCCCTTGCCTACTTTTGCCTCGCCTGCCCTTGCTTTGCTTCCCTTGCCTACGTCTGTCTTGCCTTATGCAGCCTACGACTTCCTTGCTTTGCTTTGCCTTGCCTACCACTCTTTGCCTTGCCTACCATTCTTTGCCTTGTCCTCAATGCAGGCAAGGCAGTGCAATCAAAATGCAGGCCATTTTAGGCAAGTCATGGGAGAGGGAGGCAAGGCAAGAGCAGTGAGGGAAATTCAAATGGCAAGTCAATGCAAGGCAGTGGAGGGAAGGAAGGTCATGGGAAGGAAAGTCATGGGAAGGAAACAGAGGGGGCAGCAAGGAAATGCATGCTGTGGGGAAAAAAGGCAAAGAAAAGGAATGGTCAGGAATGAAAAGG
Source organism: Amblyornis subalaris (assembly GCA_018881555.1). Classification (NCBI taxonomy): domain Eukaryota; kingdom Metazoa; phylum Chordata; class Aves; order Passeriformes; family Ptilonorhynchidae; genus Amblyornis; species Amblyornis subalaris. Next base: position 823,221 of record JACAXG010000232.1, read on the forward strand.
AAAAGCAAGGCTGGATAGGAAAGAAAAGTAAAGGCAAGGGAGGGGTATACAAACCAAGGGGAATCCTAGGAAAAGCAGGAATGGAAAGAAAAGGCTGGGATTTGGCAGGAGAAAATGGGTCATGAATTGCAGGTGGGGGAAGGATGAGCAAGGGAATGCAAGGCAATGGAGGGTTTGAAAAGCAAGGCGAGGGCGGTGGTGGCTTTGCAAGGCAGGGCAAGGGAGAGGTCGGCAAGGCAATGAGAGTCATTGAAGGAGAAGGAAAGGCAAGGCTGGGCCAGGAAAAATGGGTAGGGAAGTGGAGGTGGAGGACGTGTGAGCAAGTCAATGTAAGGCAAAGGCAAGGTAGGAAGGGCCTGGAAGAATATGGGTGAGTGAGGAAGGCAAAGGAAGGGATAATCAGGAATGGCACAGAAATGCAAAAAAGGTGCAGCTCTGGCCAGGATAGGCCCTGGCGGAAAGCAGTAGGCAAGTCAAGGGTGGGGTCTGGGCATGGAAGTGAATGCAAGGCAAGGGAGGCTTAGCAGGGCAAGAAAAGGAATTGCTTGCAGACATTCAAGGTATATTCAAGGATTGCTCGCAGACAAAAGTGGCGAGGACAGACTGCTCCGTCTGGCCTTGATCTTGCATGGGCTGTCTGTAATAGGCACCTAAACCACTCGAGCTCTGTGCTTTCCGTCCTATGCAAAAGAATTGTCATTCTGGCTCCAGAGCCCCAGGGCAAAATGTGGATTGGCTGTCCAAAACCTAAGACATGCTAGGAATTTTGCAATTAAAAAGCTGCCCGGATAGACTGGTCTGACTGCACGTGACCTCTCCTGTTCTGAGTCACTGGGGTCCTGAGACACTTGAGCTAGCTATGAGCCTTGGGAGTTGTTGTCGGAGCAGGCAGAGCAAGACAAGGTTTGGATGTGGCAGGAGAAAAGGGGTTGTGAATTGCAGGTGGGGCATGGGCATGCAAGGGAGTAAAAGGCAACGGAGGCCTAGCAGGGCAAGACAAGGAATTGGCCACAGGCATTCAAAGTACATTCAAGGATTGCTGAGAGACAAAAGTGGCCAGGACAGACTCGTCTGTCTGACCTTCTTCTTGCATGGGCCATCTGTATTTGGCATGTAAAACACTGTGGCTCCATGCTTTCCTTCCTATGCCAAGGAACTGTCATTCTGGGTCCAGAGCCCAAGGGCAAAATGTGAATTGCCTGTCCAAAACCTAAGACATGCTAGGATTTTTGCCCTACAAAAGCTGCCCAGCCAGATGGGTCTGGCTGCACGTGACCTACCCTGGGCTGCCTTTCATGTGCTCCCGAGACACTGGGGCTACCTGTGAGCCTTGGGAGTCTTTGTYGGAGCAGGCAGAGCAAGACAAGGCCAGGAAGTGGCAGGAGAAAAGGGGTCTTGAATTGCAGATGGGGGATGAGCATGCAAGGGAGGCTTAGCAGGGCAAGACAAGGAATTGTTCTCAGACATTCAAGGTACATTCAAGCATTGCTCGCAGAAAAAAGTGCCCGAGACAGACTGGGTATCTCTGGCCTTGATCTTGCATGGGCAATCTGTATTCAGCATGTAAAACCCTGGGGCTCCGTGCTTTCCTTCCTGTGTGAAAGAACTGTCATTCTGGTGCCAGAGCCCAAGGGCAAAATGTGGGTTGCCTGTCCAAAACCTAAGACATGCTAGGATTTTTGCCTGCCCTACAAAAGCTGCCCGGACAGATGGGTCTGGCTGCATGTGACCTCCCCTGGGCTTCCTTTCATGTGCTCCTGAGACACTGGGGTTTGCTGTGAGCCTTGGGAGTCTTCATCAGAGGAGGCAGAGCAAGACAAGTTTGGGATGTGGCAGGAGAAAAAGGGCCATGAATTGCAGGTGGGGAAAGGATGAGCAAGGGAATGCAAGGCAATGGAGGGTTTGAAAAGCAAGGCGAGGGCGGTGGTGGCTTTGCAAGGCAGGGCAAGGGAGAGGTCGGCAAGGCAATGAGAGTCATTGAAGGAGAAGGAAAGGCAAGGCTGGGCCAGGAAAAATGGGTAGGGAAGTGGAGGTGGGGGACGTCTGAGCAAGTACAGGTAAGGCAAAGGCAAGGTAGGAAGGGCCTGGAAGAACACGGGTGAGTGGGGAAGGCAAAGGAAGGGATAATCAAGAATGACTAAGAAATGCAAAGGAGGTGCAAGCCTGGCCTAGCCTTTTATTCCCTTCCATGCCCATCTCATACCTGCAATTCAAGACCCCTTTTCTCCTGCCACTTCCTGGCCTTGTCTTGCTCTGCCTGCTCTGATGAAGAGTCCTAAGGCTCACAGCTAGCCCCTGTAGAGCTAAAACAAATACTTCCTGGTAGAGGGGAACAAAGGCTGCTTGGTTTAAGAAAACAAAGACCTGTTTAGTCAAGACAAAGGGAAGGTAACATTGTTTCTTAAATGCATGCCTGACACATTGACCTATCACGGTAGGTGCAAATCCAAAAGGAGTGGGTGTCAATGAAATTTGGCAGATGGATGTCACACGCATTTCTTCTTTCGGAACCTTAAAATATGTGCATGTGTCAGTTGATACATATTCCAAAATTTTGTTGCCTGTGCTCATAAATGGAAAACGCAAGAGATGTCATCAAGCATATGTTGTGAGCCATTGCTAGCTTAGGAGTCCCCAAGCTGGTGAAAACTGATAATGGTCCAGCATATGTTTCACAATCACTGACAACCTTTTTTCACTCTTGGGGTATATGCCACTTAACTTGCATGCCTCACTCTGCTCCAGGTCAAGCTATTGCAGAACGCACACAGGCTCTTTGAAAGAATATTGTCTTTAAACATAAAAAGGGGAATCCCCTGGGTATGACACCTCAAGAACAATTGGATAAAGCAACATTTATTTTAAATTTTTTGAATATTTCCCGATTTGATAACAAAAGAGCAACTGAAAGGAGGTTTTCCCATAACACCTTGGTGGATTCTCAACCACCTGTCTATGACAAAGATTTGCAGAGTGGGCAATGTCTAGGCCCAGTGCCTTTGTTAGCATGGGGACGTGGTTATGGCTGTGTTTCTCTATCCACAGGACCTTCTTGGTTGCCTGTGAAGAACATCAAACATGCTGCAGAGGGAATGAAGGCCTGAAGACATCACAATTTTGGTTTGGTAATCAGTTCCAATAAGTTCCAACAGGATATGTGTGGCCTTTTTTGTCATCCTCAGCAGATTCTCAGAGGCTGTGGAGGACGCATGGGTCCCAGAAAGACAGACTAATGTTTGGCCGACATTAGCCAAGGCAATCAATCTGCTCTTTGCATAGCCATGACCAGTCCCAGTGGTCCATTTCAAATAAACCTGGTTGGTATTCCTTTAACGAAGGATGAATGGAACAAGCTGTACAATCAAACAGTTCTGCATAATTGTACAGCTCCAGGTAAGCTAGAGCCATCATGGTGGTGTTTGGGATCAGGACAAAGCAGTGCTGGCCAACCTGTGGGATGGTATTTGGACAACACTACCAATGGAGGCATGAGTAAAAGAAATGACTTCCCTGCTCTTCCACTACAACCTCAAGAGCTGGACAGATTGGGCTCTATATGAGCTCCTGTATGTTTTTATCTTAATTACACTAGTGGCCCAAACAAAGACAAACCAGGATTTGACAGAAGTGGCACTGGCATTTACCTGAATGCCTCTGCTTGGTGTCATTTTACTACTTCCTCACAAGTCACGCCAGGGGCTGATGCAATAGGCCTGCCTGACAATGTATTTTTAATATGTGGCAATAGAGCACAGAAAGGAATCCCAGGTAAGGGAACAGGGGATCCCTGTACTTTTGGTCACTTGCCCATATTTCATCTAAATCTCCCAATATTAGCCAACTGGACACTAGCACGTAGACGAAACAAACATGACACTCCTTCATTGAAATCTGACTCTAATTTGGAAGCTGAATTTTGGAATCCAGCAAAAAGATTTTTTGGTTCTTTAATTGCCTGTATTGGTACTGGCCAAGCCTTGAACACAATTAATAAATTAGGCTGCAATTGGCTAGTGAAAGAAAGTAATGCTACCAGCAACGCCCTGACAGGATTATCAATAGATGTCGACTCGGTACGTCACACAACCCTGCAAAATAGAGCAGCAATAGACTTTTTGTTGTTAGCCCAGGACACGGATGTCAAGACTTCGAGCGAATGTGCTGTATGAATCTGAGTGATTGTTTCCAGATGATAAATTTTCTACACCTGGTGAACACACACAATGCTTGTTCTCCAAAGACTACTGGCCTATGAAACTGCACAATGCCCATTGTGTGAGAAGGAGAACTGGAAGTTCACCAGCCCCAGTGCCCTGCCAACTCAGCCAGGTCGACAGGAACATTGGGGTCTACGACCACCAGGGAGGATCAGAGAGACCCCCAGGACAGAAGAACACATGCATGAAGGGGAGGGAAAATACGTTAATGATTTCAGGGAAATGATTATCATATGTATGTTTATTCTGAGACAATCAATGAATATGTATGTAAAGTTTGTATATAAATACAAACTTCTTACACCTGGCATGCACAGTTTTGGGAGGAGCTATCCCCTGTGCATCCGGCCGAATAAAGAATGCCTGCATCTTAGTGCTACATTGGTGTTAAGGAGTTTTTTATTTTACCTAATTTTTGGTAACATGATCACTCTGAATCCATTCATAAAAGCATTCACGATCTGAAGAAGCTATCTGGAGAACCGTAAGAAAACCAGGGATGGAATCTGTTCGGCTTTTTCTCCTGGGTGGGGAACTTTGAACCTTGGGTTAAACACATAGTGGACTTTGATATAGTGGGACTTCTAGGGCTTTTAATGATTATGTTATGCTTACCATGTGTATTTTCATGCATTCAATGACTTATTAATCAGAACAAAAACCAGGTCATGCTTATTCAAATGCATAAGGTACTCACTTTGCAATGCTTAGTAAAAAAAAAGGGGGAGATAGAGGGGAACAAAGGCTGCTTGGTTTAAGAAAACGAGGACCTGTTAATCAAGGCAAAGGGAATGTAACATTGTATGTTGAATGTAGCAAGCAACTCTACGTAGAGGAGTCTGTTATGCTCAAACAAGCATTTTTCTTAGTTGAAAGTTACTGTATATGTCAGGCCACATGATCAGAAATTCTATTGGTTAACAAATGCATGCTCAATTCTCTTAATGGTGTACGAACGCATGATCATTCATCCTATTGGTTAATTAGCGCGTGATATTGTGAAATAGAAAGGTGTAATTGGTAAAAATATTATAAAAGCTGTAAATGCCTTTAATAAACAGTTCTAGCTTCTGGATGCTTTTATCTTGGCTGGAGTCTGTGTTGCAGCACCCTGCTAGCCCCAGTGCCTCAGGAGCACACGAAAGGCAGCTCAGGGGAGGTCACATGAAGCCAGATACGTCTCTCTGGGCAGCTTTTGTAGGGCAGGCAAAAATCCTAGCATGTCTTAGGTTTTGGAAAGGCAATCCACATTTTGCCCTTGGGCTCTGGACCCAGAGTGACTCTTCTTTTGCATACGAAGGAAAGCACGGAGCCCCAGGGTTTTACTTGCCTGTTACAGATGGCCCATGCAAGAACTGGTCACATAGACCAGTCTGTCCGGGCCACTTTTGTCTGCGAGCTATGCTTGAATGTGCCTTGAATGTCTGCGAGCAAGTCCTTGTCTTGCCCTACTAGGCTTTCGTGGCCTTATACTCCCTTCCATGCCCATGCCCCATCTGCAATTCAAGAACGCTTTCCTTCAGCCAGTTCCTGAACTTGTCTCGCTCTGCGTGTTCCGACAAAGACTCCCAAGGCTCACAGGTAGCCCCAGTGTCTCAGGAGCACATGAAAGGCAGCCCAGGGGAGGTCACGTGCAGCCAGACATGTCTGTATGTGCAGCTTTTGTGGGGCACAAATTCAATCATGTCTTAGGTTTTGTAAAGACAATCTGCATTCTACCCTTGGGCTCTGGATCCAGAATGACAGTTCTTTTGCATAGCAAGGAAAGCATGGGGCCACAAGGTTTTACTTGCCTCTTCCAGACAGCCAATGCAAGAAGAAGGTCAGACAGACCAGCCTGTCCTGGCCACTTTTGTCTGCGAGCAATCCTTGAATATGCCTGGAATGTCTGCGAGCAAKTCCTTGTCTTGCCCTACTAGGCTTTCGTGGCCTTATACTCCTTTGCAAGTCCATGCCCCATCTGCAATTCAAGAACGCTTTTCTCCTGCCAGTTCCTGAACTTGTCTCGCTCTGTGTGCTCCGACAAAGACTGCCAAGGCTCCAAGCTAGCCCCAGTGCCTCAGGAGCACATGAAAGGCAGCCCAGGGGACATCACGTTCAGCCAGACATGTCTGTATGTGCAGCTTTTGGATGGCACAAATCCTAGCATGTCTCTAGGTTTTGGACAGGTAATCCACATTTTTCCCTTGGGCTCTGGATCCAGAATGACAAGTCTTTTGCATGGAAAGGAAAGCACGGAGCCCCAGGGTTTTACTTGCCTGTTACAGACAGCCCATGCAAGAAGAAGGACAGACAGACCAGTCTTTCCTGGCCACTTTTGTCTCCCAGCCATCTTTGAATATACCTTGAATGTCTGCGAGCAATTCCTTGTTTTGCCCTTCTCGGCTTCACTTGCCTTTTATTCGCTTACATGCCCATCCCCCACCTGCAATTCAAGACCAATTTTYTCCCGCTAGTTCAAGGACTTGTCTTGCTTTGCCTGCTCTGACGAAGACTAACTAGGCTCACAGCTAGCCCCAGTGTCTCAGGACCACATGAAAGGCGGTCATGGGGAAGTCATGTCCAGCTAGGTTTGTCTGTCCAGGCAGMTTTTGRATGGCACAAATCCTAGCATGTCTTTGGGTTCCTCACGATGGGTGGTCTTAGTGATGTCAAGCCTTTTCCTAAGACGCAGTTCTATCAGTTAGAACTTCTTGACCTGTTGCGGTGGCAATGCCGAAGCCGAGTTTTTGTTCATTAGGGTGTGAGCAGTCCCTGGTACTGTCGAGTTTGGATGCTGACTAAGTGAGACTGAAGGATTCTGATGGAAGCTAGAGCTGAGAAGGAAAGTGCAGCTAGCAGGATGTGTGCTGCTACTTCGAGGGATGCCGTTGAAGTTTTAGGGAGCAGGAGCTTTCTGAGTTGGCACTTCTGGGAGCTCTGTTTTTGCCAGCTGTTTTCTGGAGCTTGTAGGCACACTGTGCGAGAGTGAAAAGATGTTTTAGGGCAAAGGAGTTGGCGTTTGTGTGGTGCAGAGAAGAGTTTGCATTTKGAAGGGGAAGARCWGCSAAACGTTTTTGTGCTGACGCGGGTGAATTGGGAGCAGTGAGGCTTGGAATTTGTCAGTGCACTTGGGGTGCTTTGGAGCAGGGCGAGGTGCGTGTTGTTCTTTTGTGAGTCGACAGCGCCACCGTRTGGTTGTTTCTATGAGCGCGGCCTGAGCCCAAGCAACAGCCACTGGCTTTTCCATGCCGGAACCCTTCGTAGGGGAGCAGTTAGTGGAAGAGCTCCGTTGTGGATGCTGGCTCTTGGAGACAGAAAGAATTTGATCCTGGCATGTAGCTGGCAAGGAAGACGAATGGTTTCATTGTTGGCTGTGCAGTCRRGAGGCTGCAAAAGAAAAGGCAATTCCAGCATGGCCTCTTTCTTTGAGCAGCTTTTCTGTGGTATCAGCTGCTCAACATGGAACTCGCACCTCTTGAACTGCATCAAACTCCCACATATGCGGCTCTATGAAGTAGCCCAGTGTCTTACTCTCGCACATACCGAAGTACTTCCACATGTCCCAGAGAAAACGTCCTAGAACAAGAAGCCTGTGCTGGCTTTCGTCTTCCCTTTGCAGTCTGTAAACTCGAAGAAACACACGAATGATTGGCCCTTTCTTTCTCTGCTCTTTCCATAGCAGCACGCTCTCTCATGGTGGCAGARTCCCAGGCTAAAGTGCAGCATTTGCAGCTGCAGTTGGGACCAAGAGATGTGGCAGGCCAGAAAGCATTCGCTGAGCTTCCCTCTTCTCTGTGAAAATGATCTTCGCATCTCAATCTCTTTCACAGCCCTCCAGTGTCGCTGAGTACAAGCAGCTCTATCTCTCCGAGAAGGAAGTGCCAGGACAGAAGGTGTTCCTACCTGACTCCCTTCTCCTAGCGGCCTTGAAACCTCTCACAGCGTGCCGGCACTGTGCATCTTCCTTCTCACGTATGCGTGCCGTGGCATTTTTTCACCCTCGCAYGTCTTTTGCCAACRTCCAGCGGCTGCTGCCATAGAAAAGGCTCCCRAAGAACAAGCCAGTTCTGGGCTGCWMYTTCCCTTTGCCGCYCGGAAGCCACACCAAACTCACCGCTGCACSTGAGACTTTCCTTCTCTGCTGCATCCATCATCGCGTTCTCTGGTCTCAGCATCTCCAGTTAAACGGCATTTTTTCCAGCAGGGCTTGGAGACGACTGTGTGCCAGCAAAGGGAGCTGTCGTTGAGCTTGCCCCTTMGAAAAGATCTCGAATTCGGCACACAAGCGAGCGGCAGCCCCGCTCCTCTTGCAGCCCGGACTCTGCGCACACCAGCACGGTGCTATGCGGCTTCATTCTTCGCCTTCTGTGACATGACGCGCTTTCATTCTGCCGGCCTCCGARMAAGCCRTCTACTTCTCGCACAAAAAGCTGTGCCGGCGAAGAAGCGCTCCAGGGCACTGCTTCAGCCGAAGCACTCCACTGCCACGGCGGTAGTCTTGCRAAAGGGAATGCTGCACGCAGTCACTTCTTTCGCGTCTCTCTTGTTCCTGACTAGCTTAGAAAAGCTGGGCTAAGCGAAAGAGCAAAACTTTTCGTAAGGCTACTTGCAGCTGAACTGAAGAAGCCGACTCCAAATATTTGCCGTGCAGTTTAAAGCGTCGCAGAAAAAGCAGTGCTGAGAACTGTCTCTTTGGGTTTGGGACGTTTTGTTTAAGGCAGCACATTCGGACATCTCTCGACGAGATACAAAGGAGAGGACTGCACATGCATCTTGCAAGAACCTTCACCTTCCATTTGAAAGCCTTGCTTAGCAGCACCATCAAGGGGCAAGAAGGCTTTCCCTGCCAGGAAAGAAAGGCTTGGTGGATAACACCTTCTCCAAGCAGCTTTTCAACAAAACCGCTCAGGAGCGTTCTCCGCGCTATTCTTCTTTGCTCTTTGTACAGTCCCATTCGAAAGCCAGTGACAGAATTGCAAAAGTGGTTGCCTTAGGGGACTGAGGTGAGCATGACCTTGCAGCAGCACGCCATCGGCTCTGTTCAGCTTGCAGACTGCAAGAAGCCGGGAATGGTGCTTGAAGGCGGCAGAGGATTGTGCCGGCATTGAAGCGCTGCAGYGTCCCGCTTCAGTCGAAAGACGCCGCTGTCATATGCCTTCCTTCTCAGTGCCGCTTACGAGTAGAGGTCGCCAAGGAAAATATGCCTGCTTGGGAAGCTGCCGCTGACTCTCCCTGTTACAATCACTGGCTTTTGCCTGGCATGCCGCCTTCCAGATGCATTCCTTCAAGCTGCTTCTTGCTGACGGCGTGCTGCTGCACGTTCATGCTCGGCTTAGCCCCCTCTCTTACTTTCAGTCCCGCAAATTGCTCACGTCGCGCAGGGATGGAGACGTGTCAGGACAGAATGCTCGCTCCTTTGCCGCTTCTCAGAGCAGCGTTTCAAGCACACATCAAGCACTGAAACCATGCTCCTTTCTTCGCAGCGCTTGAGAAGTTCTCGATTTACCCTCTCACATGTGTCAGATTCCAGCCTCGGTTGAGCCCTCTGCTCTTGCCATACAACAGCTCAAATAAGCCAAGTCCAGCGATGCCGCTCCTCTTTGCCTGATTTCACTGTGGAGACAAAAATCGTGCACTGGGTGATGGACACGGCTTTTGTTCGGCTCAATGAGCAAGCCTATTCTTAATCTTTCGCCGAGTGCAAAGTGTCCACCTAGCTGTCGCTCAGAGACGCGTGCCAGAAGACAAGCACTTGCTGGCTGAGTCTTTCTAGGKGCAAGACATTGAAGATAGCACAGCAATGTGGGCAAAGACAAGACGTCGTGAAGAACGTGTTTTGGTGACGGGACAGTTGTCTGTGCAAGGGCTTAAGCCCGAGGTTTGCCTCTTGTGAGACGGGAAGGTGCGTGCTGATATTTGCCGCTGAGAAAGGGTGCAGCCAGCAGCACAGCTTGACGGCAGTTTACAGACTGCTCAGGAAAGACGACTGGATCTGAAGTGTGCGGCAAAGACAAGCTTCCAGGGGACAGGGGCAAGCTGAGAGCAAGTTTCTTGGCCTGGATGCTTGTTCTCGCTGTGAGACGTAGCCGAGAATCTTTCGCTTACATTCACACTCCAAGCGCGAGAGAATGTGCTGGTATGTGGCGCTGAGCAGGGAGGCGCCCGGCAGCGGCGTCTTTCAACTGAAGAGGGACGCTGCAGCGCTGCGGTGCCGGCACAATCCTCTGCCGCCTTCAAGCDCCATTCCCGGCTTCTTGCGGTCTGCAAGCTGAACAGAGCCGATGGCGTGCTGCTGCAAGGTCATGCTCACCTCAGTCCCCTAAGGCAACCACTTTTGCAATTCTGTCACTGGCTTTCGAATGGGACTGTACAAAGAGCAAAGAAGAATWGCGCGGAGAACGCTCCTGAGCGGTTTTGTTGAAAAGCTGCTTGGAGAAGGTGTTATCCACCAAGCCTTTCTTTCCTGGCAGGGAAAGCCTTCTTGCCCCTTGATGGTGCTGCTAAGCAAGGCTTTCAAATGGAAGGTGAAGGTTCTTGCAAGATGCATGTGCAGTCCTCTCCTTTGYATCTCGTCGAGAGATGTCCGAATGTGCTGCCTTAAACAAAACGTCCCAAACCCAAAGAGACAGTTCTCAGCACTGCTTTTTCTGCGACGCTTTAA
>JACAXG010000233.1:0-11778 GCA_018881555.1 Amblyornis subalaris
AAGAGAAGGCGAAGAAGGCACTTTTCCTACTGAAATTCGGAAAATAATCTGGGACAGTGCTACTGATTTTGAAAGAGAATTCCAATCCTGGTGGAACTTAGTGAATTTTACCTATAACCCTATCACAAACACAGCCACAGCCTTTGTGCTAACTATACGTAACGCTTCAATGCATTCGATATTCCCTATCATTGCATTAGGGTTGAATCATGATGGAGCTGTTCTCTATCCTTTCAAGCATAGGGAACGGGCCCGTCAAATTGGTGAAAAATGGCAAACTGTTAATTTAGAAACTTGTATTGTCCGAGAACAACAAGGGTTTATCTGTGAAGGTAATGCAATTAGAGCTCAAGACATTTGTCTAGACACAGAACAAAATATCTGTCATTTTGAAATTCATCCTAACGAGAATCCTGAAACTGTGCTTGTGTATATAGGCAGTGGATGCGTATGCTTAAGAACTGCTTGTGATAGTGTATTTATGGAAAGTTTAGTAGTAGATACAAAGAATCATTCTAACTTTTGTGTTTATAATTTTACTAAAATTATAGGATGTGATTTTTCTTATTTAGCCCCAGTTACTTCTTATCACCCTTTGCAGTCTGATTATACACTGATTCACCAACTATTGCCTACCCCCATTGGGATGAACCTCACTTTGGTAAAGCAATTGTTGCTTCACCAAGATTTAATCGAAATTTTGGAAAAGATCAAGAAAGACGGGCAGAAAACCTCGGTAACTGTTCATCACAGTGTGAAGGAAATACATCGTGTTTTAGAAAGGGTAAAGAAAGATGTCGAACACGGGTGGTGGGACACTTTTCGGGTGGTCGCCTACTGCTAAAGGTATCCTGAACAAATTGTGTCATCCCATCATTGTTCTTTTGATTTTAGTTTTGATTGGTTTTGTTTTATCAACAATTTTGTACATCATGAATTGGAGAATGATGAAACVATTAACACAATTGACATCTATTATGGATATTCACAATTTGATCAATATTTCATCTACTGTAGACAATCCTAAAGTTATTGATATACGAGTGCTAAAATAAGATGTTATAAGATATTAAATGTATATTTTAATTGAAATTGCTTATTCCTTTTTTTTTTCCTTTCTCTTTTTCCCTTTTCTTTTTCTCCTTTTCTCTTTTCTGTCTTTGTTTTCTGGGATATGCTACCAACATTGACGAGCTCTGAAGACTTCGCGACAACACTACAGCTGAGCGCTCTTGACGACAATCGTGAGTCATGGGGTGGTGTAAGAGATGGTCCGAAAATCCCTCATCTGCCTCACGATCATCGACAAGGACAGAGACTGAAAACCCAAAAAACTCCATAGGGAAAAGAGGACTTTTGCAAAGAAGTCCTGGCCTGGCCGAGGTGGGATGTTTGCCAAGTGTTGCCTGTGGGTGCGCCCACCGAGGACTGGTTCCCCCTTTCTCTCTGTCTCTGTACGTGATGCATTGCTGAAGAAACTAGTACAGGTCATGATAACCTGTCTTGTACACCCACTATGGATTTCCTCACCTCCTGGCCAGTTGCCTTCTCCCCCCCATGGGTGCGCCTGCTGAGGGCATTCCTGAGGATTTCCTCACCTCCTGGCCAGCTGCCCCCCTATTCCCCCCGTTTTCAGAAAAGACTATAAAGGGACTCTCTAAATTTACCACAATGAGCGCTCTCCACGGACAATGACGAGTCTATTGGCCGGACCACGAGAACATAGTCTCATCTGTTGGTAGCTATTTCCCCCCCCCTTCTCTCTCTCTCTCTCTATACTTTGTTTCTTTATATCTTTCCCCTCTATCACATAATCATGTTGTTGGCACTCAATAAAAGTGCACTGTTGATGAAAATTGAAATCCCCGTTGTCTTTTGCACTCCTGAGATCGGTGATAGAACCATCACGACCCCCGCTCGCATTAGCGGATCGTGACAGATGTTCAACGAGGTGATTAATAGATCTTTTCATCCTCCCATTTGGACCTTCAATATGATCAAATATTGTTATGTTTGGAACTACAGCCCCAAGGGCACAGGCCCGATCTTTGTCTCTCAGAAGGATTTTCCAGGCCTTATTGTCACATATCCAATACCACCCTGTCCCGTATGGTAGAGCAAGTTTCCATTATGTCAATTCCATCTTTCTCGCAGTTCTTGGACTTATTCTTTCCATAAATTTGGTCTTATGGCAATATGAAGGAAGAATGGCCTTTCCTGTAACATTGACAATTGCACAGGGAACTGTATCGTCAGGCCGCTCAGGGGTATAGGAGGCAGTGGTATTATTGATTTGTTCCCACCTTTCAGTATGGTTTGCTTTCATTAAAATGCCAATCAGTGGCCAGTTACTACTCCCATCTATAGGTGGCAACTGAGTACAAATCCAGCAGTTGTCCTTCTTAAGAGCTTTGGATACATTTTGGACAAAGATCCCATGCAAATGGTGGGGCCAATCCTGAGTCATGGTTACCAGTTGTGCAGATAACAGACATGAAAAGAACAATTTAAACCACATCATTCTAATCTGCATCAGTCTTTGTTTTCCTGACAGTTTCAGGAGCAGAAGTCGTCTTAACTCTAGAGTAGTGGATCCATGGTCCCTTGCCAGCAACCTTGACTGCGGTAAAGGTGGTCAGCGAAACTTGGAATGGTCCTTTCCACTTAGCTTGTAAGGGGTCATGCTGCCTGCCCTTGCCTGGGTCGGGCTGGACCTGCAGCTTTCAGGGTTCTTAGCCCGCAAAAGCAGCGACTGATGAATTAACTGAGGTTTGCGTGCCTCAGTTTGTCTGGTCTGACAGCCTTTCACAGCAGGCAGTTCTCAGCTATTCTTAAGGCAGCAGCGAAGGCAAAGAAGAAAGAGACGGACCCTCTGTAGCTGCAGTCCAAGTTTATTTTCTCTGCCCTGTGGGGGCAGGGTACAATATCTTGAAGGGGAGCTAGCAGAGAGATAGCTTCTCGCTCTGTCTCTGCCGCTTTAAGGGGTAGGTATAACAGAGCTTAACCAACGGAGACATCTCAGGGGAGGAACAAATTCAAACTAACTAATAACAATATAGCTGGAGGGAATTTTAAATCACGCTAGCCTGTTACAGAGCTTGAGGCTCTGTGACGGAGGGGAAGACGTAAATAAGTGTATGTAGCTATGCTGCAGATTCCTCCTTTGCTCCGCCTTCAGGGACAGAATCTTGCCAGGGGAAGTCTATCCATTTGGAGCCACCTTCACAGAACCCGGGCTGCACCATAGCTACAGGGTCACTGTCTCACATTTAATGTAGACCCAGTCTCCAGGCTGGAACGGGTGAGCAGGTGTGTCCAGCCCTATTGGTCTGGATAACACGACGAATCTCTGGAGCTTCTGCAAAGTTGTTATAGGTTCGACAAATGAAAATTTCTTTTCTTTCCCTCATGTAGCAGGGAGGCTGTGTAGGTGGGGAGGGGCAGGCCGGGAACTAATGAGCGATACTTAAGAACAAAGAAAGTTATCTATCCACCCGCATTCAACACTGATCACCCAGAATGGATGACACTTAAGGACAAAAGGGATCGCTTGCCCAGCCCAGAGGCCAGGACAATTTCCCCAATTAAAGAAACAAAGAGCTGGAAATATTGGCAAGGGCGTTGTTTCCCCAGAGGCTGGAGCTTATCATCGCCAGAGATGAAGGGGGACTTCCCGAGACTTTGGCGAGAGGTGGGTGGAGACCGGGCTCACTCTCTTCTCCACTCAGCGTTAAGGGAGGATGGTCGTGTCTGCAGCGAGTGCCGGTTTTGCTCCAGGAACACTGCTACACTGCGACATCTCTGCCTGCTCGCTCCAGAGCATGGATACACTGTGACATCTCCGCGAGGGTCCCGCCGCGGAACAGGGTACAGAGTTACATTGTAACCAGTCGCCGTCCGGAGCTGTTTGCCTCTGCCATCTCTGCCACCAGCCTGAGTTTCTGCTCCACGTGGGTCGGCACCAGGGTCTACTCGTCTCTGCTGTTCCTGCCTTCTGCTGGCCCCTCGGTGGGTGATATCGAAGTCCATTGCTCCCAAGTCAACCCTTCCTGCCTGCGCTGCTTGCTGCCCACTGCCAAGGTTGGTGCTGAGCCGGGCTCCTGCCCCGGGAGTTCGCACTGGGAGCAATCTCCCCTCTCCCTCTCCCGCTCGCCCAAGTCGCCATTGCCATGTGGCGAGGTCGCCGCGCTCGTGCCACAGCGCCCCTTGCAGCCGTGGGAGAATCACCGCAGCCTCTCTGCCCCAACGGAGAACCGCCCAAGGACAGACAAAGGACTGTTACGGGGTTTGTCTGTTCTCTTATTGTTGCTGTATATCTGTCTTGTTATATATATAGATATATATAATCCTAGTAAAGAACTGTTATTCTTTTTACCATATCTTTGCCTGAAAGCCCTGTAATTTCAAAGATATAGTAATTCGGAGGAGGGAGGGGGGGTCATCCTCTATCCAAGAAAGATTTCCCACCTTCCTTTACAGACACCTGTCTTTCAAACCAGGACAAAAGTGGAACTTAAAACCATTAAATACCTCTGTAAATCAAGTTTCACCCTCATATGAATTTCTCCTGGAATATGTGGAATTTGATAAGGCCTGCTCTATAATATTTCATGGGGACTTATGTTGTCTCTCCGCCTTGGTTGGATACGAAATCTCACTAAGGCTATAGGCAAGGCCTGAACCCATGTCATGGATGTTTCTTGACAGATCTTACTAATCTGGGTTTTAAGGGTTCCATTCATACGTTCGACTTTGCCACTTGCTTGGGGCCTGTATAGTGTGTGCAGGTCCCAAGTAATTCCCAGAATCCTGCTAACTTCCCTGACCACTGTTGCAACAAAGTGTGGTCCCCTATCACATGACATCCCCAAAGGAACCCCAAACCTTTGAATTATATGATTGAGCAAATCTTTCACCACCTTCTTTGCTGTGTTGGTGCGACAGGGGTAAGCCTCAGGCCATCCACTGAAGGTGTTGACCAATACCAATACATACCTGTATCCCTCTTTACCTGGCATCTCAGTAAAATCTATTTGCCAGTAATCTCCAGCAAGATCCCATCTTTGTTACTCCTAACACAACCCTTTTGCTCATTTCAGGGTTGTTTCTACAACAAATTTCACACTTGCTCATTATAGATTGTACAATATCAGTCATTCCTCTTCCTACTACTACCTTTCTCAGATGCTTCAAAAGGTTTTCTGCTCCCCAATGGGTGCCCTAATGTTCTCGCTGAGCTATTTCCCAAAGGATCAGGGATGGGACTACAACCTGCCCTACTGGTGTGACAGCCCACCCGCTTWCTTTGATTTCAGCTTTAAGGAACTAAATTTGTAATCTTTCTGATCATATTTTGGAATGAACCTTGACAGATCAATTTCTTTTTGTGGTACCACTGAGAGAATGCCTTTTCCTGCAGTGCCTTTTGCTGTTTCATCAGCAAAGCAATTTCCCAATTCAGGAGTGGTTTTTCCTTTTCAGTGACCTCTACAACGCATGATAGCAACCTCTGTAGGTTTCCAGATAGTCTGCAGGAGTGAAAGGATCTGTTCAGCATGTTTGATCTAATTACCTTGAGCGATCAGCAGTCCTCTTTCCTTCCAGATGGCTCCATGGGTGTGGACAACACTAAATGCATATTTAGAGTCAGTCCGTATGTTGACCTTCTTTCCTTCGCTCACTTCCACAGCCCTCGTCAGTGCCATTAGTTCAGCTTTCTACAATGAGACGTCTGATAGTAGGGACTTTGCCTTGATCACCTTGTCCGTGGTTGTCACTGCATAACCTGTCATTCACTTACCATCTCTCATGAAGCTGCTTCCACCGGTGTATAGCTCCCAATGTGGGTTTCCTAGAGGCATGTCCTTCAGGTCTGGTCTGCTGGAATAGGCCTCTTCTATTTTCTGTAAACAGTTATGATCAGGCACATTGTCAATTGATGTAGAGGACAGAAACATAGCAGGGTTAATGACAGAAGTTGTTTTCAGGGTAACATCATCCTGTTCTAACAACACAGCCTGGTATTTAAGCATCCTGCTAGGGGACAGCCAATGGCCTCCCTTTTGTTCAAGTACGGTTAGTACTACATGGGGTACATACACTACAGTGTGCTGTCCAAGGGTGAATTTCCGGGCCTCTTGGATCAAGATGACAGTAGCTGCCACAGCTTTCAAACACCCAGGCCACCCTTGGCTGACATTGTCTAGCTGTTACGAGAAGTAGGCCACAGCCCTTTGCTGGCTTCTGAGGTGCTGCGCCAGTACCCTTAGAGAAACATTCAGTTACTCATGTGTAAAGAGTTCCAAAGGTTTAGTTAAGTTTGGCAGTCCCAATGCTGGGGCTGACATCAGAGAACGTTTCAGGTGTTTAAATGCAGCCCTTGTGCTCTCTGTCCACATGATAATTCCCTTTTCAGCTGCTTTTAAGGCTCCATAGTGAGGTTTTACCAGGAGTCCATAATTTGGTATCCATAAGCAGCACCAACCTACCATTCCCAGGAAAGCTTGCATCTCTCTCACTGTGTGGGGCTCTGGAAGGCGATAGATGGCTTCCTTCCGTTCTCTGCTGAGTTGTCGATGTCCATGGAAGATCTCAAGCCCCAAATAAATTACTGCTTCTTTGGCAACCTGTGCCTTTTCTTTTGACACCTGGTACCTACTTAGTCCCAAAAAGTTTAACAAGCTTATAGTTAGTTCGATGCAATTGTCTCGTTTTAGCTGCAATCAAGATATCATCAACATATTGAAGAATAATCCCTCCTGGTTCCTGTCTTCTCCAATCTTCCAATTCCTTTGCTAGCTGGTTTCCAAATATTGTTGGGCTATTCTTAAAACCCTGGGGTAGGACTGTCCAAGTGAGCTGTGTTTTCCTCCCATTCTCAGGATCTTCCCACTCAAAAGCAAAAATCTCTTGACTTTTTTTATGCACAGGAATGCAGCAAAAGGCATCTTTAAGGTCTAAGACAGTGAACCACCCTAATTCGTCTGTCAGTGTGGTCAAAAGAGTGTAGGGGTTTGCTACAACTGGGTATATCTCCTCTGTTGTTTTGTTAATTGCCCTTATATCTTGCACTAATCGATAACTTTTACCATCAGCCTTCTTTACCGACAGGATGGGTGTGTTGTATCTAGATTAAATTCCACTAATAACCCAAATTTGCAGAACTTTTCAATTATAGGTACCAATACCCTATGGCCTTCTAACTTCAAAGGGTACTGTTTTTGCCTTACCGGTGTGGCTCCTGGTTTGAGTGCAGTGATCACAGGCTCTGCTCGTTTGGATCTTCCTGGAACAACATTGGCCCACACTATTGGAATGCCAGCATTTTCAACTTCTATGGGAACTCCGCCACACTTATCCTATATGAAAAGGGCAGCTGCTTTGACAAATTTAGTCTCAGGAATTATAATTTGTACTCCCTCTCCCCTTTTAAATTTAATTTCTGCTTCCAATTTTTCCACTAAGTCCCTCCCCAGCAATGGCTTGGGTGAGATAGGCATGTAAAGAAGTTGGTGAGTTAGCCAGTGCTTTCCCAATTTGAATTTTAAAGGCTGGAAGAAAGGTCATGTTTCACTTACCCCTGTGGCACCAATCACA
Source organism: Amblyornis subalaris (assembly GCA_018881555.1). Classification (NCBI taxonomy): domain Eukaryota; kingdom Metazoa; phylum Chordata; class Aves; order Passeriformes; family Ptilonorhynchidae; genus Amblyornis; species Amblyornis subalaris. Next base: position 7,597 of record JACAXG010000233.1, read on the forward strand.
TCTAGAGTATCTTGACTCAGTTTCCCTTCTAAAGTATTTAACACAGAATATATTGCCCCAGTATCCACCAAAAATTCAACATTGTCTTTCCCCACCTTAGCTACAACCAAAGGGTCCACTGGGGGGTATAATCCCTTCAGTCTCTGTCAGTTCCCATTCACAACTAATTCAGGAGCCGGGGGTGTCCTTTTAACCCACATCGGACACTCGTTCTTCCAGTGTCCCTTTTTCTTGCAAATAGCACATTGATCTTTTTCTAGAGGTGGAGTACTGTAGAGGAATTTGTAGGACAAGACGGCTGGCCCGTCAGCCTTACTGAACCTTATCCAGCAGATGAAATAATTAAAGTGTACCCTTAAGAAATATAGAAAAATACTGTGAGGCGAGAATTGCAGCTAACCGAAGAATTGAGGAAGTTCAATCCAAACAAGACAGGATGCGGTATGGAAAACCACAAACAGATGGTCAGCCTGCTCAAGTCTTGGACTTTGCTAAAAAAAGTATTTGCCTTAACCTCAGCAGATTTTTTTGCACTAACCAATCAGAAGCTGTTACACCAGCACTGTTTTAAGCAAGAGATAAAAACATAAGCTTGTTAGAATAAAATTGATCCCTTTGCAAAGCACTTGGTGTGATGTATGTCTGTCCTAACATCGATAGAGTACTCCTTTTTGGCACGTTAGATGACTTTCCCTGATCACCCCTTCTATTCTTCTGGTGTCTATCCCTGGCTGTTGAATCCCTATTTTGATATACTTTCCAGGCTGTATTCAACAATTTATCTATGTCGTGCTTCTCATCCATCTTTTGTAGCTTTTTCCTTATGTCATCTGCAGATTGGCCTATAAACAAATAAGCTAGGTGGGTTTGCTCTGCAGCTGCCTCAAGATCCAGATTTGTGTATTTTCATGCAGCCTCTGAGCCTATTCAAGAAATCTGTAGGGGTTTCATTTCTGTCTTGTCTGACTTCGTATAATTTGGACTGATTCACTGCTTTAGGAATGGCACGTTTCAGGCCAAGTACTATCCAATTCTGATAACATTTTAACTTTGCCATTTCTTCTACCATGTTATGGTTTCACCCTGTGATATTTAAAGGGAAAATATCATTTACTGGCCCTTGAAGATTTCCAGTTGCAATTAGAGTCTCTAGCAGATATAGCAGTCCTATTAACCATCTCTCTCTCTGTTTCATCTAATAATGTGTCTAGCATTACATTCAGATCACCCCAGTCCGAGTTTTGTGTCTTAATAGCCCTATCTACAAGGTTAGCTACCTTCTCTGGATTGTCTCTATACTGTCCAACTGAGGCTTTCCACTGCTGCAGTTCTATGAGAGAAAATGGTATTTTTATGTAAATCACACCTTGATTCCCAATTGCTTGTCTTAGAGGAGCTTGTATGGCAGGCTCCTCCCTTTCTGATTCCCCCTTTCTGGATCTGGTATGCTTTCCTACTGGGCTGTGTGCTCCCATGGCCTCTAGGGCTGCCTTTCCCCTCTTCCTCCTGGCTGCCATGGCTGCCGCAGCTCCGTCCTCGGTTTCATCTTCTGAGGAACTATCTGTGTCTGAACCACTTGGCTTGGTTTTAATAGGGGCTGTTCCACTGGTACTGGCTGTTACATCAGCTGGGTTCTGATCCGGGGGTGCTTTCTTAGCTCTTGCATCACCCAGGTGGCGGGGCCACGGCCGAGCCCCGACCCTCTCTCTGGCTCTGTGGTAGTCGGGGGCAGTGGCACGCCCACCCTGTCACCACCTCCGGGACGGTCCAGGGCAGTGTCATGCATGTCTCCATCACCACCCCCATCACTGCCCCCGAGATGGTCCGGGGTGGCAGCGGTTCCCCCCCACCCCCACCAGTGGTGGGGGGGGGCGGTGGCGGTGACAAGGGGGGAATGCCTTTCTCCCCCCGCAGAGCAGGCACCACTATATCTACATCTTCCATTCCTGACTTATCCACATAGACTGGTCTAAAAAGAGGCTCTTCCCTCTTATCCCTTCTCTTCCCTTGTAAAACCATTTCAAAACAATTTTTCTCAGGTTCATATGCCGCTGATCTGTTTAAAAATATTGTAAATAGTTCAGCCTATCTTAGTTCTTCCCACCACCTCTGAGACTGAAGTTCTAATAATAACCCTGTTATCAACTCACTTTCTAGACTACCAAAGTGAGGCCACGTCCCTCCTCCCTCTAACTTTTGCACTGGCCACACCTCAGTACAAAGCCAGATCGATTCTCCTGTCATTAGAGACGTCCTTCTACCTGTTAGGGAATGCCAGTGTTCTAAAATTAAATCCAGTGGGGAGCCACTGGGTATTTGCATGCATCCGTTGGAATATACGCACCCCATTGTTTATTTAAACAGAGAAAAACCACTGAGAAAAGAGTTACCAGCCGCAGAGTCCAACCGGGGATTTGAACTCAAGACTTCCCACTCCTGAACTGAACAACCTAAGCTATGTGCGATATGTCTAACAAGCAAAGACAGTGCAAGAAATAGACTATAAAGAAAGCAAAACAGTACGCACAGAGAAACCTTCCCTTAGCTGGGATTCGAACTTGCAACCTTTCGAAGTTCGACTCCTAGCACCTTGAGGCAGTGTGAGGAGAAGGGCATCCCCCTCCCCCACACCCTCCGTGCAGGAACAGGATGGGACGAATGACTGACTCTTCCCACCCCACTGCAGGCCCCACTAGCCACTTCCCACTCCACCAAACCTCCCTGAGATCTCTAGATACAGAACCCACAAATGCTAGCAATAAAATACCGCCTTTTTATCATACCTTCCTGTCGCTGTTGAGGCGGCCACGACACATACACAAACACCAACTGCTCCAAGCAAAAAGCTTTTCTTTAATACTATGTAGCATCTTTTATACAGTTTCTTGGTATTCGCGTACCATGTTCATTGGCTAATGGCTAACTACAACACAACATTACTGGTTGCTTATAACTGGCACACATTCTTGCTACATATCAAGCTAGCAAACCTCCCTTTTGCAGGTGCTCGTCCTCCCTTCGTTGTTTTGCTTCTTGCTTCTGTTGCTGTTACAATTCCCAAGGGTACAAACCGAATTCTCACGGGTACAAAATGATTGTATCAAGGTTGAGATCTGTGAAGCTTCCAGACCAGCTGTCTCAGCTGTCAGTACCCACACCTTCCTCCCGTGCTGGATCTTTTGGAACTTTGCAGTTTCTCAGACTGCCGCAAGACTCCCGTCTTAAAATGCCGGCAGAGTGGGAGGGGGGACGGGGTGGTTCTCGATCTGAGAAGCTTTTTGAGAAGTCCCTCCTTGTCCCTTTGTGGAGTCGCCAGAAAACTGATGCCTTTCTCTCCTGGTCGGATGCCGCTTTTCCTGCCCTTGCCTGGATTCAGCTGGTCTCGCGACCTCCTGGGTTCTCAGTGCACAGAAGCAGTTTGACAACTCTCACAACAGGCAGCTTCTTTAAGGTAGCAGCGAAGGCAAGAGGAYGAAAGAATTGGACTTCTGTAACTACATTCCAAGTTTATTTGTCTCTGCCGACGAGGCAGGGCGAACAAAGCTTGAAGGGAAGTTAGCAGAAAGGACCCCTACCCGCTCTTTCTCTGCTGCTTTAAAGGGTAGGGATAACAGAGTATAACCAATCAGAGTATACAGATACATGAGAGAAGACCAATGAGACATCTCAAAGGAGGAACAAATTAAAACTGGCTAATCACATTATAGTTAGCAGGAATTTCAAACCAAGCTAACCTGTTACAAAGCTTAAGGTTCTGTGACGGAGGAGAAAGCATAAAGTAAACGCATGTAGCTATGCTGCTGATTCCTCCTTTGCTCCGCCTTCAGGGACAGAGTCCTGCAAGGGAAAGTTCACCCATTCTGAGCCCCCTTCACAGGGCCCAGACTGCACCATAGCTACATCTCYCCCATTTCTTCTTAGTAAATTAAAAATAAAATTCTTGACAACATCTTTCAAGATACAGATGATAAAACAAATGGACAGCAAAACAATTAAGGTAAAACCAATATGTCTGATAATTGAAGTCCACCATCCTGAAATTCCCCATTTAGACAGAACGTCTTCTAGCCATCCCTTTGACTCCTGTTTGATGGAGTGCACCAGATCCTGCATCCCTTGAAGTGCTTTCCGAACGTTAGGCACTCAAGATGTTAAATTAAAGCAGCAAAGCCCTTCAAACTC
>JACAXG010000233.1:28059-149486 GCA_018881555.1 Amblyornis subalaris
CAGGAATTTCAAACCAAGCTAACCTGTTACAAAGCTTAAGGTTCTGTGACGGAGGAGAAAGCATAAAGTAAACGCATGTAGCTATGCTGCTGATTCCTCCTTTGCTCCGCCTTCAGGGACAGAGTCCTGCAAGGGAAAGTTCACCCATTCTGAGCCCCCTTCACAGGGCCCAGACTGCACTATAGCTACAGTCGGACCCTAAAATCACGAGTCAGACACAGTTAGGGTGATAAAAAGTGGTTACCTTTTTAAGGATCCTTAGGTGCACAATTCGTCAGGTGGAAGAACATCCAAAAATTCCCCCCTCACATGACGTGTATGCAACTTTTATAGATTTTGCAAATTAGCATATCTGACAAGAATCACCAATTAGAATTGTAATTTGTGAGGTAATTTCCCCCTCATTCTAATCCCTTCTAAACCCCCCCGCCATGAGAACTAACTTTGTTTATAAAAATATATCTCTAAAGCTGGTCTCAAGACCAGAGAACCAAGATAGGATAGGGCCTTGAAATGTGTTTTGTCTTCCTGCCTATCAGGGCAGGGAACAGTACTGGGAAAATAAGGTGCAAACTACAGCTATATGTGTGAAAATTACAGAGAATATATAAGAGAAAAGAGGTAAAAACTTAATTTGGCATCAGCGCAGAGGGAAACCCATCTGGGTTGATGAGATTTGGCAAGACAACACTGCCTGGGTCGAGAAGCTTACTGTGAAGGTCCATCACATGGATGCAGATGTACCCAAGACTCAGGCTAATGAAGAGCATCATAACAACGCACAGGTGGATCAAGCTGCCAAGGTTAAAGTATTGCAGGTGGATCTAGACTGGCAGCACAAGGGAGAATTATTCCTAGCTCGTTGGGCCCATGATGCCTCTGGTCATCAGGGAAGAGATGCGACATACAGATGGGCTCATGACTGACGGGTGGACTTTACCATGGACAGTATCTTACAGGTCATTCTTAACTGTGAGATATGTGCTGCAATCAAGCAAGCCAAGCGGTTGAAGCCTCTATGGTATGGTGGACGGTGGTCAAAATACAGGTATGGGGAAGCCTGGCAAATTGACTACATCACACTTCCCCAAACCCACCAAGGCAAGCGCTATGTGCTGACCATGGTGGAAGCAAGCACCAGATGGCTGGAGACCTACCCTGTGCCTCACACTACTACCCGGAACACTATCCCGGGCCTTGAAAAGCAGGTCCTATGGAGACATGGTACCCCCAAGAGAATTGAGTTGGACAGTAAGACTCATTTCAAAAACAGCCCCATTGACACCTGGGCCAGAGAACACGGTATTGAATGGGTGTATCATATTCTCTATCATGCGCCAGCTGCTGGGAAAGTTGAACAGTGCAATGGACTGCTAAAAATCACTTTGAAGGCACTGGGCAGGGGGACCTTCAAAAACTGGGAGCTGCATTTAGCGAAGGCCCCCTGGTTGGTCAACACATGAGACTCCATCTGCCCAGTCAGAACCCTTGCATACCATAGACGGCGATAAATCCCTGTGGTACACGTAAGAGGCATGTTAGGGAAGACTGTTTTGATTAGTCCCACCTCAGGTAAAGGCAAACCCATCCGTGGGATTTTTTTTGCTCAAGGACTTGGTTACACTTGGTGGGTAATGCAGAAAGATAGGGGAACCCATTGTGTACCTCAAGGGGACCTAATTTTGAGTGACAACTGTGTGTAATGTTTCATTATGTATATATAAGTATAGTTAAAAAAGGGTATTAATTTGGGCATGATGCAGATGGTGTAGAATAAGGGGTGAATAATGTCCTGGTGATGCCTTAGGATTTTAGCTTTTATATTTTTCATATATTTGTAACCCTGCAATTCTTAGTGTGTTACTCTAAAGCCCATATAAACTGTTAGCTACTGCCTTTAGACAAAACAATCCATCTTCAGGCCTGAATCTCAAGGACACCTTACTGCCTCAGGCCCAAGATCTGTAAACAACAGTTGGAAAGGGGGGAGCAAACTTGGGATGAATTACTTCATTACCTGGGGCTGTAATTGGAAGAACTAGCCCCAATATGCTAATGGACCAAACTTAACTTATAAAAGTATGGAGAAGTCGTGACCAGTCATCCATCTTGGGTAGTCCATCTTAGGGGATCCACCTGGGGTATAAGCCCCCTAAGTGAGCTCTGACTACCCTGGATGCACCTGAAGGCCTTCAAATAAACACCACCAATTTTTACCCTTTTAATTTTTGTCAAGCCTCTCTTTTTAGGTAGTCCCGGATAAGGCATCACTGGGTTGCAATGTGGGGTGTAACCAAAGTATGTATTCTACCACCATCTACATCACTTTCTGATGAACTAAGTTGGGTGGAGCAGTGTTCTTTATCTTCACAAATGATAACCCCCTCCAGGGTAGCACCAACAGAGTTACAACCCCCCTGAGGGGGCCATCTCTGCTAATGGGCCATAATAGTTCAGCAGCAGCTGTAACGACCCAAGCCATTAAGGACTCCCAAAAATATCCTAATGATGCCAAAAAGATTTTTGCTTTTTATACATTTTTCATGTATTTTGTAGCTCTGTAGACTACTATTATATAGTTATATATCTCCTTAACTATTTCTAGTACTTTTCCTACCCTTTCTCTTAGATTTTAGAACAATGAGCTAACCTTCCAACATTCTTGAAATACTGTTTGGTCTTACTGTCAAGATGAGAACATTTTGTTTTTGTAACCAGAATCTTAGAAGATTCAAAAAGAAATAGAGCAAACAAGCCCCCTGGACTGACGTCAATGGGGCAGAACCCAGGGGGAGATTACCTAATTGCTGCTCTTTTAATTGGACAATATTCGATTGATATGCTAATTTGTTAAATTTATAAAAATTGTAGAAATCCGATGCCAAGTGTGCATATAGCCATATTATGCACCTTGAAAGCTTTCAATAAAGGACCTGCTTGTTTATCTTACTATTCTAATACTGTTGCAAAGTTTTATTTCCTCTCTTATTAAGCAAAACTATGACTCATAGGATTACATCACTCCATTGTGAAACTCTCCGCCCTGGGAGGGGTACCACCTAAACACCACCACTTATAATCTGAGCAGTTTGGGGACTAGGGACACTACCACCACTGGACATCCAGAGGACCGGAACTCCCACAGGAGAACCACGCCCTTCCACAGGACCACCACTTCCAACGGGACTGCAACCACTGCCAGGTTGTACTGTGACTCTGTCAGTTTAAGCCAGTTTTTCTATATTACCACATTTATTGTCATCTTTCTATTAAATTGTAACTCCAACCTAAGAATCTCCAGGTATTTGGGGGGTCATTTCTCCTGCTGGTTTACATTCAAACCAGCACACCAATATATACAAGTGCCATTTCCAGGTTTTCATTGGGATGAATCTCTAAATGACAAGCATTTTGCTCAGTGTCAAGACAAATATCTTGGGCTTTGATGGTGTTACTTTTGCAAATGAATCCTTTTTGCTCCTCTACAATGTATGCATTGATATGGACAGTTTGCCATTTATTTCCATCTTTTTGGGCCCATGCTCTATGCTCCAGAGGACAGTCTCATTGTGATTTAAACCTAATGCAATGATTGGGTATATTTCATTTACCAAAGCATTGTGTATCAGTAACACAAAAGCTGTGGCTGTGCTGCTGATGGAATTGACTAGATACCACTAGGATTGGAGTTTATTTTTCTTTTAAATTCAATCATATTATTCCAAATTACCTTTTGACTTTTAATAGGTGTCCTGGTTTAAAAGACAGGTGTCTGCCAAGGAAGGCGGTAACCTTCCTTGAATGGAAAAGATGACCCTCCCTCCAAATTATTATAACCTTGAAATTGCGGGCCTTTCAGGCAAAGATATGGGCAAAGGAATAACGGTCTTTTACTAGGAGATATATATAAAAAACAAGATAGACAAACAGCAACAACAAACAGAAAACCCAGTAACAGCCTTTCTCGCTTGTTGAGCAATTTCCCTTTTTGGTGTAGTTATGGCCACAACCGGCAAGAGGCGTTGTTGGCCCGTGTTGAGGCAGAGAGGCTGCAGGGGGCGCTGTGGCTTGAGCGCAGCGACCTCTCCACGTGGCAGGAGCGACTCGGGCGAGAGGGGAGTGGGCTCCCCTTGCAAAACTCACAGGGAGGACCGCAGCAGTATCCTCGGAGCAGCGGCTGGAACAGCGGGGAGGGGGGCAGACCCGGGGGCACACGGCCAGCTACAGTGCAGCAGCAACCCCAGCTGTGGCAGGGACAGCGGAGACCTCCGATTCCCGATCAGCACCGAGTTACAACGTAGCACTGTACCCTGAGCCGCGGCAGGACCCACAGAGACAGATCCGATTCGCAGCAAGTCACAACGTAGCCGTGTTCTCTGGACAAACCAGCACTCACTCCCCGCACCACACACGACCGTCCTCACCGACCACCGAGCCGAAAAGAGGCAGATCCCAGCCCCCGCCCCCTCCAGCCGTCTCCAAGCGTCTTCACCTCTCGTGAGATCACGCTGCAATTCCCCAGCTATGTTTCTCCGGCTGGACAATCATTGTGGCATGTGGGAGTGCTTGACCATGTTCTTTTGTTTCTTAATTATTGCCCATTTATCTCCCGGGCAACCCCTCCCCCTCACAGGTCTCCCTGTCGGCTAAGAGGTGGGATAAAATTCTTTGGAAAACTCAAACTCACAAAAATGGGTAAGGTATCTTCTTCACCTTCCCTTACGATTGCAGCTGTATCAATTGATGGTACTTTTCATTAATTACGTCTCACTGAGGTATAATATATTTGTTAAAAGCAATTGATTAGTTAACCACGGGTTGTGTAAAAGTGAAATTGTACCAACAATCTGATTCTGATGTCTGGTAAACAAATTTAGATTTTCAGATAATTATGCATAGCAGAAATAGTATTACAGCCAAAACTAATGACAGTATTTCTTGTATACATTCAAGTTTGGTGTAGCCTAATCCATCCATCCATCCATGTGCAGTTCATTCAGCATTCCTGTGAAACAGAAAAGAAAGGAAACATGCTCGGTTGAAAATGCAACTGGCAGTGTTAATTAAAAAGAGTGTTTTGAGATTCAGGTGGAATTTCAACTTCTGCTTCACAAAGTGCTTGCCACATAACTTGCGGCTTCCCCTACAGTTTCAGGGGGAGTCTCCTCTGATCAGATTATCTGGAAAGAGTGAGACTGTAAAATTTTGGATTCACTATTGTTATTTTGTCAGTGTAACAGCTAATATTTTTCCATTAAAGCCAGTCAAATAAGTTTTTCTTTTTATTTTTAAAACTTAAGTTTAGTTATTTGTCTTCCGTAGCTCCTACAGCCAAATAAGCATAGAGGCCATACTTATCAGAAAACCATTGATATGCAGGAATGAGTTGGGTGAGGCCCAAAGTTTGCCCAGCCCTTAAGGTTTGTTTTCTTTTTCCTGCTGTGTTGCAAAGAAATTGGAAGCATTGTTTGGGGTTTTTCTCTCTGTAAAAGGTTTGAGTTTGAATCTGCCGCTTTTGCCCCCACACTCTGCCTGGACTAACTGCTATCCTTAAAGCAGCTCTGGGTTTATTTCAGCATAGGCCTTCTCAGACATTTTACACAGTTACAACAGTGTTGGCTTCCTTATCACCTTTCACAGTATTAATTTGTATTCCAAATTTAGCCATCAAATCCCTTCCCAGTAAATTGCAATCACAATTTGGAACAAACAGAAATTCATGCATTTCAAATTTATCCCCCACATCTACTAACAGTGGTTGAATAAAACACACCCGCTCATCTTTCCCACTTACTCTCTGAATAATCAAAGAACTTCTTGACATTTTTCCCCCCTTAAGCATCTCCAAAAACCAAACAGTCCAATAAAACTTTCTGCTTCATTCTTATTACAAGGTGTTGCAAAATCCAAAATTTTCTGTCAAGCTTTGGCTAATATTTCCCTGTGCCCACAATGCCACTGGACTGAAGGAAGGAAGGGGAAAAAATGGAGGAATATGTAAAAAGCATTTAGAATTTGGGAGAAGGGAGCAGGGAATAGTTTGTGAAGAACAGACAGATGGCACATTGGGGCAGGAGGTAAGAGTTAATAAATCCAGTCGAAAAGCAAAGTTCAGCCACACAGACACGGGATAGATTTTGATTCTCCACAGAAATTGAAGAAGAAACCTCTTTTCCCCCAGGAGTCATTTCTCATGACTAGGAGCCCTCAGGCACCCTGAGCACTGGTTTCAGGGAGGCAGATATGAGGTTAATGCAAAATTTTTAGCACAGCAAATAACATAGTACAGAGATAAACAACAGCTGGGCAAATGTTACCAAGGTTAACCTTTGTCTGGGAAAGCAACATCCTGACTTAGGCACTAGCACCAATGGATTTAGATTCAAGAGATTTTGTAGGTAAAAGCTTCTGGATGGGAATTGGTTTGATGCTTGAAAAATTGGAGGTGAAGGAAATGTTGCAGTGAGAGATCAAAGGGTACTTTGATTCCACTTCTATCTGGTGACTTAGGATAGACAGAAATAAAGTTGTTATTATTTAGTAAACACAAAGTAAACCAGCATGAAACAGCCTGATGGCCCAGCTCTAACATCTGGTATGCAATCTGGAAACAACAGAAGAAAAATACTGTCTACAAGGCACCACTATATCCAGAGGCAGTTTTAGAGAACTGGAAATATGGCCACTCCAAAGCCTTCAGCCAGTCCAAAAAGCTCTAGGCAACACTAGCGCAAAGATTTAGCCAAAATACATGATGGGCAGAGTGAAGAGGAGGGAAGAAGAGTAAGGAAACAGTCTGGATAACATCCACTGCTCCACAACCAATGCTCAGTCTAACAGTAGTCTTTGCTTATTCTTTGTGTGCTCCTCACTTGTTTCCCAACCAACAGTGATGGGCAGAACTGGATGAAATCATGGAAACTTTGACAGAGTTCATCAGAAGAAAAGCAGCTTTCAGGCCATTGAAGCTAATCGCAGAACTTCACCTAGTTACCACATCAGTAACCTAGTAATTCGTGTATTAATATCTTATCAAGATTGTAAGGCTCCAGAAAACTTGCTTGACAAGACTCTTAAAAGGGCTTATGGTTTTTCATGTACTCTGAGTTAGACACACAGGAGAAATACTGGCAAGATATTCTCAAGAGGTCAAAACAACAAAAAAACTTTACTGGCAACTCCAGAAAATCAAAGAACTGGCAAAAGTTTAGAGCAGCATTCAATCAACATAAAACATTCCACAAAGCATTAACTTAGCCAACTCCAAGTCCATCCGATTTTAAGTTACTCAAAACCCTGAGAAGAAGGCATTAGAAGAAGAGAAAGACAGAAAAGATATAGAAAAGAACAAGTATAACTACCACTCCTGGTTCCAGCACTGTTCATCTGATAGAAATTCCAAGAGGAGATAGGGTCAAGACGTGCTCACTGCATGTCCTGGGTTAAATACACTTAGGCTTTCCTGGGCCCTTCCGCCAGGTGGGACTTCCGGTCATCTGGCCACTCTGGGGCTAGACTGGGGCTCTAGGGGCAGTGTGTGGAGCATTGTGTGACAGGACCTTTCACCCCTGAGACAGCAAAAAGCTTATCTACTTCCCCCATAGCTAAGTCAAGCCAGAATAGCTTGCCTTATGGTGAGTTGTGTTGGCTCAAAAACATCCCTAGCTAGCAATAAACACCCTTCTGGGAAAGGATGTGAAAGGATAAGCAAAAATTTGTGACTGACAAACACAGCACTTTTACCATCCATAAAAGACCACTATAATTTTCATGAAATCAGAAATCTCTTACTCTCTGAGTGTGTGGAGAGTTCTCCTCGAAGTCAAGACGTCGGCCTCTAATTACTCTTCTAGAAGTTGAGTGAAAGGAGACTTCTATACACCACCATCATTCATTGGTAAGTTACATTGGTTTCCTAATCTATACTATTTTTTCACTAGCTGTAATATAGGCACCTTTATCGTGTACTGTCTTATATATGAACCTACTAGTAGTGTTTCTTTTGTTTACCCTGTGTAGTAAGAAGTCTGTTTAAAGTCTTACGTCTGTTGTTTTTCTTGTGTCTATTCAATAAATAATTCATGTTGTAATAGACTTGATTGGTCATGATTAAGAACTTGCAAGCAAGAGTGGTTTCGGGGTGCTGGCCGCCTCCATAAAGCTGCTGCCTACTGCCAGAAATCTGAGCAAAGGCAGAAGCCCGGTTTAAACTCTCTCTCCCATTCGTAACACATTGTGTCCCCTGTGCCAGTGACTGCAGGCATTGTGGGGCTGGGACACAGGCCCGGGGTGGGGTGGGGTGTGCAGAGCAGGGCTTTGCCTCACCAGAGCAAGACCCAACCTGCCCCTTCCCCTCACACGTACCCGAAAGGTTTCAAGCCAGCAATCCTTCCAGACTCCCACAAAGATCAATTATTTTTCATTTCAGGTCATCAAAAGCTGAAGACTCTACTTCTCCCCTTTAGTCTCAGATTTAATCCTCTTCTCAATGTTTTTGTAAATGCAACCAAAATAAATTTTCATTTATGTATCAGCTTTAGAGGGTTTCAAAAGAGCTTGTCTGTAGATGTGACTGCCCTTTACTCCATTTTCATGGTTTGACAGTGGCCAAATGCCAGGCACCCACGAAAGGCCTGCTCACTCACTCTGCTCTGCTCTGCAACTGGACAGAGGAGAGAGAATTTAACAAAGGGTTAATGAGTTGAGATAAGGACCGGGAGAAAACACTTCAAGGGCAAAACAGGCTCTACTTAATGATATAAAGTGAATTTATTACTAACAAGATCAGAGTAAAAGAATGAGAAGTAAAATAAGCCCTTAAAGACACCCTTTTCTCCCCCCAACACCTCCCTCCCTCCTCACCAACAGTGCAGGGAGACGGGGTGGGGGTTTTGGTCAGTTCATCACCCAAGATGATCTTTCTGCTGCTCAGGGAGAGGAGTCGTTTCCCTGCTGCACCGTGGGGTCCCTCCCACAGGAGACAGTTCTCCGTGACCTTCCCCAGCGTGAGTCCACTCTCACGAGCAGCAGTACTCCCAAAACTGCTGCGGCGTGGGTCACACTGCCATGGGGTGCAGTCCTCCAAGGACGGCTGCTCCAGCCTGGAAGCAAGGCCTCTCTCTCCACTGAGACTTCCTCTGGATCACAGTGTCCTGATATCCACCCGCTCCAGTGTGGGCACCTCCCCCACGGGCTGCGGGTGGATCTCTGCATCCCCCATGGACCCCCATGGGCTGCAGGGGGACAACCTGCTTCACTATGGTCCTCACCACAGGCTGCAGGGACATCTCAGCTCCGGTGCCTGGAGCACCTCCTCCCCCTCCTTCTGCACTGACCTTGGTGCCTCCATTGTTGTTCCCCTCACATATTCTCACTCCTACTCCTCTCTAGTTGGAAAATTACAGCTGTGCCCCCAACTTTATGATTTCTTCTTAAATATGTTTTCACAGAGGCGTTACCATCATCTCTAATTGGCCCAGCCTTGGCCAGCAGCACATCCATCATCAGAACCATCGGGGATTGGCTCTGCTGGGCATGATGGAAGCTTCTAGCAGCTTCTCACAGAAGCCACCTCTGTGGCCTCCCTGCTACCAAAAACCAAGCCCTGCAAAACCAACATATCCACTTAAGAACAAGTTTTTAAAATCACAAAAAAATACTATACATAATGTTACAGTCTAGTTTCACTTTTTCCAACACAAAATATGAGTTTCCTGCCATGGAGCGTGTAACAAATGTGATAAGAGTTTAAACCAGGCTTTTGTCCCTGCTCAGATTTGTGGCAGTAGACAGCAGTCCTTGCTAAGGTGGCCTGCACCTTAGCACAAAGTAAAATCACTCTCGTTTCCAGGTTGTTAATGATGGCCGATCAGGTCTATTATAAATGGATTATTTATTTAATAGACACAAAAACAACAGACATAAGATTCTAAACAAAACTACTTACTACACAAGTTAGACAAGAGATAACACTAGTAAGACGCTTTGCCACCGTGAGTAATATGCTGGCCACACAAATTACTAACTACACAGGTTAACCCACAAGAAATATCACTAGTAAGTTACAATATAAATATACAGTGCACGAAATACGTACCAATAGTTCAGCTAGTGAAGAAATAGTACAGCTTAGGAAACCAATATATATCTTACCAACGAAGGATAATGATGTATAGAAGTCTCCTTTCACTAAACTTCTAGAAGAGAAGGTTACTCAAGTCTGGCATCCTGCAGCTTGAGGGGTCTCCCTCATATACACCTTGGGGTGTGTAGAAGGTTTTCCAATTTTGTGAGAGTTACGGTGATGTTTTATAGCCATAAAGTTCTAGTGTCTGTCAGTCACAAATTCCAGCATAATCCCTCTCCACAACAGCTGTTTACTGTCATTCAGTTCTGGCGCCTGTGAGTCTCGCAAGACCATGGGAAAAGGGTCCTCCTAATTTATGCAAACAGCAGATAACCTTGACAGCAAGAAGGAAGGTAGGAGGGAGGAGGTGGGCTGCCTCGCCACAGAGGGGACATGCCAATGGGTCAGAAGGAGGATAGGGAGAGAAGGGAGCAGGGGGAGCAGCTGGACAAGTTCCTCTGGCTACCACCAAACCAGGGCACCCAGAAACACTGTCCAGCTCCGTGGCTTGGGCAAACGCCATGGGTGCCCTGTGATGTTCAGAGCAAAACCTATGAATGCATCAACTACCTCTTTTTTCCTGCCCAGTCCACGCAGCACTCCACTTCGCACGGGAAGAAAACCTGAGGGAACAGGCCAAAGGGAGCTGCTGTGCACTGCAACGTGTCTGGACAATGCAGAAATCAGCACTCTTAGGGCAAATCATGGAAAAAACCCACCAGGCAGAGGGAGCTTCTGGTTCCTCCTCCTTCCAACCTCATAAGGAAATTGTCCTGTCCTGCCCTCCTTGTCCCCATGGACTGTTGGACATCTCCCAAGCATCTGCAGGGAGTGTTTGAAAATATGTGGAAACCCCAGAACCTCCCAGAAGAGGTCCCTGCAGGTGTCCTTACTATCAGCATGTTAATGCACAGGGCTGGAGGAAGAGGCATCCCTTTGATGCTTTGAGATCTGCAGCTCAAGGCAAGCTGAACTACAGAGTTCTGCTCACATGTACCTGAAACCCCTGCCCTTCCCACACAGAGAAACATAAAAACCCCACATTAATTTCATCATTTCCTTCCTTTCATCTTACCTCTCTGCTTCACAAATATTTTTTATTAAATCTGAAGTAATCTAGAGCAGACAACACCGGGAATGGATGATTTTATGTGGCACAAAAAAAGTTCCATGCTCCAGCCACAAAGTTACCCTGGGACAGCGGTCACCCAAGGCTGGATGCACTCCCAAACCCACAACCCTACACCTGTAAACACGTGTGCCTAAGTGCAAGTGGAAGAGTGCCTATGGAGCCTGACTTCAGATTTAAAAATGAATGCTACAGAGCACCAAATTTAACCTATAACAGAAGAGGGAAGCATTTGAATTTGAGTGGGATTTATTAAGAAAAGAGTAAGTGGTGGCATTGCACATGTTCCACATAGTATAAAGGTCCAACTGAGTCTTTCTCTACATCTGATTTTATCAAGAAAGGGGAAAAAAAAGCAGCAAGAACAGAAAAGCCTGTGTGAACCTTATCAGCAGCCTGGGGAGGATTCATCCCTGCAACAATCTCTCTATGCTCTCTCTTCCTCAATCCTGCTTTCACCTTCCTCATAGCACAAGAATCCTTTCTTATCATAATTAACAATTTTAATACATGGATTGTTTCAAGACAATTACATCAGTCCATTCATTATAGGCAATTCCATGAAGTTGCATTTATAATTCCAGTCATTTACACTTGGAAGCAAAGATATACAAAGATAAAAGGTTACTGGAGGTTTTCAAAATAAAGAGCTTTGGTTATTAGTGACACTTTTGAAATACAACCTGAAGTCTAATAGTGATGTCAGGAAAGTCTTTACTGAGCATTTGTGTAGGCTAATGGAGCAAGTGTGAGCAGGGGGAATAAAAGCCTCTCTCTCTGCATCCAGGATTTTTGGCTGTAACTTCTGACCCAAGGTGGGAATTATGTTTTCAGCCCCCATTGCTCAAAAAATATTTCCAAGAACACTTTTTGTCTTGACTGTGGTCTACAGCAGGCAATTATCTAATCCTTGTTTTTATGATTATTTTCCACGAGTAGATTGATGTCCGAAAAGATAGGCCAAAGACAAAACCCGATAGACTGGTGTCTATAGAGCAGGTATTTGTTTATTACAGCGCCGGTGGTGAGTGGAATATTTTCACCTAACTCACCCACCTTTGTCATGTGTCGTGGCTTATTTATACAGCAGATACTGCTGAACATTCTTATGTCATTACAACATCATCACATACGTGCCRGAAATAATTTACATATTTTTATGGCATGGCTATAAATAGTTCTTTTTCACTGCGCTTGTGTCTCCTCAATTTAGGTGGTCTTGGGGGTCTTCACTGAGGAAGGCTGAAGGTCTTCCTCCCATTGAACTTTTCAACCTTGTCTTCAGAGTATGTGCAGTTATGGTGAAATAGTCCTTTCTGGATCCAACCRGTCTGAATTCTTTCACTTTGTGGGTAATTGGCTTTATCTCTGCCAGTTTTTCATCAGTATGCCTTGTAGCTCTCTAATGTAGCTATACTTAACTAATTTATAGCTTTACTTGTCTATTTTGAAACTATCCACCTGGTGAGTTTCTGCTTATTTAAGCACTAAGCAACTAATTAATTACATACTATTACATTGTATAAAATTTATAATATAGGTATAAAGAGCTAATTCAGGTTATATAGGTATATAGGTATATTCAGGTTATATAGGTATAAAAAAGTTACAATTCAGATAGAAAGTTATAATTCAGGTTATATAAGCATCTTGTAACTTTGACACAGGCTACACAGACATCAAGATATAGAGGCTTTTGTGTTCATTTATCTATTTACTAGTTGAAAGGAGGAAATGAAGATCCTCACTCATCTGCAGCCCAGTGCAGGTACTGTGGTCCCAGCACAGTGACCTAGAGAGCATCTCCATGAAATTCCAGGAGCTCTGCTTGGCTCTGATGTGGAAGGAGGATGTCTGAGGACAAATGTCGGTTCCCACTAATGGAATGGTCAGAGCAAAGCAATTTGGACTTCAGCCTCACTGTGAGCAGCATCCACCCGGGTACCAATTAACAGTCACAGTGATTGCAGTGACATGGTGTCTTGGTTTAAGACAATTTATGGGGTGGAGTCCGGAAAATGAGCTACCTCCTCTTTCAGTTTTAACCACTCCCCTTTCACCAATAGAGATGAATGTGAAAAGATAGAAGTGAAAAAATAACATTTTACTCAAAAAACCCAAAACGGCAACAACCAAGATAACAGTAGTAATCACTAGATACAAAGGTACTGAATCCCGTGGACTCCCTGGGAACAAAGAAAAACAAGTCGGCGAAGAAGTCCCTCCCCAAGTATGGAAGCCTCCATAGAAGATCGCATGGCCCAGGGGACAAAGATAGCAGTGTAATAAATGAGTGAATAATAATGTTGGCCTTCACATATATGAATTTAACATTTACAAGTGATAATGTACTATGTAGAAATAGTGTTAAGGGAAAATGTAGTTAAATAGAAACAAGGTTAGGATGAATTGTAACTTTGAAATAATTGTAATAGGTTGGGAAATGTAGTAATAAATACATGGTAATAAATGTCCTTTAAGTTGATAAACCACAGAGCCAGAGATCAGGACATCCTAAAGAAACAAAGAAGATGAACCACATGCATCCCAGGAAGTCTGTTATCTCATCCGAACTCACACCTCCCAAAGAAACTGTCAACTACAAATTAGGAGACACTGGAGGGGGATGTCTGCCCTCAATTCTGAAATAATCCAGAGAACCCAGAACAGTGTCGTGCTGGCGGAAGGGGACAAGGATCAGGGAGGGGGGAGTTGAGTGAAATGTAAATTATTTTCTGGGCTTAATGAATATGTAACAGTTTAAGAAGGTACTTAAGTTCACAGTAAAATGAATGGAATTGTGCCTCTGGCAAGATTTGCCAAGCGCCCAGCGCTGTGTTTGCCTTTTTTCTACTAATAAATATTCAGTTTTACGCTACTAAAATTTCGGCCTACACATTCATTTATAACAGCAGTGTAACAGTTTAGACAAACTTAGGAGGAAGACTAGAGAAGTCTCCTCTGCAAACGATAGGGTTCACAAACTCCCTTCCCCCCACCTTAGGAATTTCTCGGAGGAAAGTGAAAAAACACTGTTTATTTAACAAACAAGCTGCTGGGGGGGGGAGGTGCACGCAGGCACCAGGGGAAGGGAAGAAAACAAAAAATGAATAATGTTAGATAATAAACCTCTCATGGTGGAGAAAACCTGGATGAATTCAGAGTCCTTTTCTGTGTGTAATTTGGCTCTGTCTCTAGCTGGCTGCTAGGGTACGATGTCAAGCCCCCTCTGGGCCCAGGATGGTGTAGGCTCCTCTCCGGGCCCAGGATGTAGGCCCCAGAGTTCAGTTGTCTGTTGTACAGTTCCAAAGGAAGAAGGAAAAACCACAGTCCCAGAAAAAACTGTCTTCTTTCCTTGCCTCAGCTAGGAGGCTAACTAAAAAGCAAAGAGTAAGTTTTTTAACTCTCTCCAATCTCCCTCTCCTGAAAAAACACAGGGCCGAGAGCTAGCAGAAAAAAAAAGGAAGTAAAAGTGTTCTCTCTCTCCTGAGAATGACAAAGCCAAGAGAGCTTGCTGGGGGGGGAAAAAAAGTTCTCTTAGGAACTCAGCTGCCGAATGCGCGGCGGCAGCAGCAGCAGTGATAAGCCAGGAATGTGAGTGTCCTTGAAGCACAAACAGTTCGCCTGGCTTCTCGACCCAGCTTAAAGGCACAGGATCTCATATCTGGCATAGTGACGATAGGGATACAGCATCATAAAGTCACCCCAAGACAGGCAGAGAAGCCCCCTTCTCCCGACCACGTGGTCGGGAGAGAGAACAAAGGAAAAAAACCAAAACAACAGAGCAACCGAGCCTTCGTGATTACAGAACTCCCTCTTCAACCAAGCAACAAGCAACAGGGACAAAAGAAAAGAAACCTGGAGAACTATTCCTGTCCAAAAAGTCAAAGGCTGCCGAGCTGTCTGCTCCACGCCACCTGACAGGGGCTCTCCCAGCGGCAGTTCTGGCGGCAGTGGGGGCCGGAACTGTGGCAGCGGCTGGAACTCGTGGAGAGACTGAAGGGGGTCCGACCTTTCTCGGCAAGGCTGTCCCAAGCGGCAGCAGTGAAAAGGTCCAAAGAATACGTCCCTCCCCGGCTCCAGAAACGGGGGGTTGCCCTAGCAATAGCAGCCGAAGAGATATGGCCAACTGCTCCAAACCCCGGGAAAAAACAAGAGCTTCTGCCTTGTGCTGCCTTAGCTTCTCGATAGCCCGGCGAGAACGAAAGAGAACTCTGTGTGCTTGTTCCCTGTCTTTTACAGGGACCCCGAGCCAACCGCGTCCACGAACCTGGGGTAAAACACCCCGGTTCTGCTTCCGGCACCCGGGTCTTAAAGTGACAGTGATAAACTTGGGCAGGTTGTGTAGAAAAGATATAGAGTACAATGCTGTCGTGGTTACAGGAGAAAGAGTGCCAATATGGGTGTAACCAAACTGTGTATTCTACTCCCACCTACATCATTTCTGATGAACTGTTAATGATGGGTCGTTTGCAGTAGCTGCCCAGTGCACACCCGACCCCTCAGGACACAAGGTGGATGTTAAATGAGAAGAGGCAAACCCTTGATTCAATAGAAACTCTACAGCAGGTACTGTAAAGGAAAGCACACCTTTATTCTGCCTGGCCGGGGGGCATACAGGGGTTGAACCTCCATATGCATGTCCAACGAGCTCTTTTTACAATGCATATTTATGTATTTTACAAGTTTGGTCTCCGCCCGTGTTTTGTTCATTTATCTAAAGTTACAGCTTTAAGGTTTACGTCTTTTCATGACTTTGCGGTTTTTTATCTTAGGGTTACAATACAAACACGACACACATACTCATCAAACTCATTATGCTAACACAATTTTGTTATCACACACTTTGTTACTATATTAGTTATACTTCATCTATAATTGTGTATTTAATTATGTTTCTATTCTTTACGACATAAAAACCTGCATTTTTCTATCTTTTGCGTTAGCTCTGTTTTTGGTCATTAAAAGCTAGCTTCGTTATCATTAACCCAGAGGGGGGGCTAGGTTCTTGTTGAGAAGAGAAGAGAAGAGAAGAGAAGAGAAGAGAAGAAAAGAGAAGAGAAGAGAAGAGAAGAGAAGAGAAGAGAAGAGAAGAGAAGAGAAGAGAAGAGAAGAGAAGAGAAGAAAAAGAAGTGGTCAACTTGCATTCCCTTTATCTGTCTAGCCCATCCGGGCTAGGCTCTTAGTCTTGCGAAAGCAGTTTATCTATGCATAGCAGTTACCACTTAACTTTCATTAATTCTATACTAAAGTTTTGTTAAAGAAATAAAGAGGGTCCTGTGTTTCACCCTGCAAGGCAGGGTAATGTTTCTTTATCTTCACAATGACTCAGCCGTGATAACTCCCTCCGGGGAAGCAGCAGCACCACCCATCCTGAGGAGGTCATCTCTGCTAATGGGCCATCATGAACTCAATGGCACCAGCAGAATAGGCAGCTGGAACGACCATCAAGGACTCAAAAAATATCCTATAACTCACAGGATTACATCATTCTGTTATGGGTTTGACAAATGATTTTTTTTGTCCCATCTAGCAGGGAGACCTGTGGGGGTGGGGAGGGGTTGCCCGGGAACTAATGGGCGATACTTAAGAAACAAAGAAGGTTGCCCGCACACCCACATGCCACAACGATCACCCAGAATGGGCGGTACTTAAGAGACAAAAAGGTTGCCCGCACCCCCCACATGCCACAATAATCCCCCAGCTAGAGAAACAAGAGCTGGGAGGGTCGGCCAGGGGGTTGTTCCCAGAGACTGCACTTTATCTTCGCGAGAAGTGAAAAGACTTTCGAGACTTTATTGGGAGGGGGCGGAGGCCGGGCTCGGTCTCTTCTCCGCTCGGCGTTCGGCTAGGACGGTCGTGTGTGCGGCGAGTGCCGGTTTGCTCCGAGAACGCTGCTGCGCTGTGACATCTCCGCGGGGGTCCTGCCGCAGCACAGGGTGCAGCGTTACGCTGTAACTGTCGCCGCCCGGAGCTGCTCGCCTCTGCCGTTCTCTGCCGCCAGCCTGGGTTCTGCTGCACGTGGGTCGGCGCTGGGATCTGCTCGTCTCTGCTGTTCCTGCCTTCTGCTGGCTGCTCGGTGGGTGATACCGAGGTCCATTGCTCCTCAGTCAACCCCGCCTGCCTGCGCTGCTTGCTGCCCGCTGCCGAGGTTTGTGCAGACGGGCTGCTGCCCCGTGAGTTTGCACCCGGAGCGATCTCCCCTCTCCCTCTCGCCCGAGCCACCATTGCCACGTGGAGAGGTCGCCGCGCTCGTTCCACAGCGCCCCCTGCAGCCGCGGGGGAGTCACCGCAGCCTCTTCGCCTCAGAGAATCGCCCAACGAGTGAGAAAAGAATGTTACTGGTTTGTCTGTTCTCTTATTGTTGCCATTTATCTGTCCTGTTATATATATAGATATATAATCCTAGTAAAGAACTGTTATTCTTTTTCCCACATCTTTGCCTGAAAGCCCCGTAATTTCAAGGGTATAGTAATTCAGAGGGAGGGGGTCATCCTCTCTATCCAAGGAAGGTTTCCCACCTTCTTTGACAGACACCTGTCTTTCAAACCAGGACACATTCCATTGTGAAACTCCCCACCCTGGAGGAGGTACTGAGCATTCCTGCCTGGATTTGAGGGTATATAATCTGGGGGTTTGGGGACTGGGGACACTACCACTGGAAAGATCCAGAGGAAGACCAGAATTTCCACAGGACCACCGCTTTTGACAAGACTGCAACCATCACTTCAACAGGACTGCGACCACCACCCTGACCAACAGGGTGCCAGGTTGTACTCTGGGGGTTTAAGCCAGTTTTTCTGTATCATTGTATTTATTGTAATTTTTCTATTAAATTGTAACTCCGACCTGAAATCTCTTTCAAGGTATTTGTGTGGGGTTAATTTCTCCCACTGATTTACTTTCAAACCAGCACAAATACACATGTTTTGTATTACCCAGGACCCATGGACATCTGGCTGCTGAGAACAACATGTGCTGAGTCCAACTGCTGCTGTCTGGAGATCTCATTTCTTTTCAAAAGTCTTCCACCCCAGCACCCTATGGGCTTTGCCATGCTTACCAGACCCATCCTCCTTCTGGACCCATGAGCTACCTGTGGCACAGTAAATTGTGCTCTTCTCTTGGAAATCTCCCCTTACCTTGCTGATGATGATCCTTCAACTGCAGACCTCTGCCTTTCTATCCCAGCTAAAGATTTGCTGTCCCTCTCACATCTCATGGTTGTCTGCCAGCTCACAGCTACATGGTGAATAGACTTTTCATCTCTGCCAACCCATGCTCCTACCCTGACATCTCCCTTTACCAGTACTGGAAATGATGCTGGCATCTCTAACCTAGGCTTGGACTTTTCTCCAGAATCTTTTCTCAGCATATCTTCAGGGAGCAGCTACACAACCCCAATTATTGCTCTTATGTCCATACTTCAACCATTTGCACATGGCTTTCCTTGACTGTCAAGAAAACTGTGGTCCACTCACACTGGTCCTGAAGGCCAGTGTTGAAGACCATTTTCTAGTCTGTTTTTGTGGGGGGCCATAGAATCATAGAGTCATTACAGTTGGTAAAGCTCTCTAAGATCAAGTCCAACTGTTAACCCAGCACTGCCAAACCCACCACTCAAACATGTCCCTAAGCACCACATCTACACGTCTTTTAAATCCCCCCAGGGATGTTGACTCCACCACTGCCCTGGGCAGCCTGTTCCAGTGCTTGACAACCCTTTTAGTGAAGAAATTTTCCCTAATATCGAATCTAAACCTCCCCTGGTACAGCTCAAGGCTGTTTCCTCTTGTCCTGCCGCTTGTTACTTGGGAGAAGAAACCAACCCCCACCTTGCTACAACCTCCTTTCAGGTAATTGCAGAGTGATAAGGTCTCCCGGAGCCGCCTTTTCTCCAGGCTAAACACCCCCAGCTGCTCCTCATCAGACTTGTGCTCCACACCCTTCCCCAGCTTTGTTGCCCTTATCTGGACACGCTCCAGCACCTCAATGTCTTTCTCCAGCCCCCCTCTGCTCTTTGTCCCTCCCTGGGCTCTCTCCCCCAGCACATGAAACAGGACCTAGTGGGCTTCACTTCCTGTTCATTTCACTTCAGTGTCACAGTCCTTGCTCATTTCTGACTCCACGACAGTGTAATCACATTTTCAAACAAGCTTCACATTTCACCTGACAATTTTCACCTGTGACTGGAACATAAACACACAGAGGGGCTGATATGAAAAACTGCACAACTGTAACTGGCACATCACAGAGCCTTCACCTCAGCAGGGAAACACACAACAAGGTACGAGGGGAAAGAGGGCACCACGTCCATCAGAGACTTTTGGGTTTTATTTTTGTCTCTTTTGGGGCTCACCCCGTCTCACTGGAGTCGGTGAGCCAAGCCGCCTTAACTCACAACGCCCCGCCGTCCGAGGACTCCCCGAAGCGCTGAGGCAGCGGGGCCAAGGGCGGGGCCTCCCCACACCCCGCAGGCCCCGTCCACCCCCGGCCCCGCCCAGGAACCGGCTCCGCCACCCAATAGCGCGTCGGCGAGCGCGGGGCGGGACCACCTCCTCCACCTCCTCCCCGCTGCTCCCCCTATTCCGCTACCGCCTGCGGCCCCGCCGAGGAGGCTGTCGTGGGACAAAAAGCGCGCTGAGAGCGCGGCCCTGGCGTCCGGGTCGTGCTCGCCACGGCATGGCGGCTCCGCGCCGCTAGGCCCTGCCCGGCCTGCGGCGCCTCCTCCGCCATGCCGAGCAGCAGCGCCGCCGCGGCCTCCCGTGCCGCCGAGCCGCCGCGCCTCCTCCCCCACCCGCTGCCGCTGCACCAGCAGCACATCTCTGGCCTCGGCGTCCGCGACCACGGCCTGCCCGCCAGAGGCAGCGGACTGGCGGGGGCGGCCCGGCAGCGGGCGGGCTTGGCGCCGCCGCCCGACTCCCTCGGGGAGCCGAGGCTTGGCGGGGCGGACAAGGCGGCGGCGAGGAACGAGGGAGATCTGGAGCTGGAGGAAGAAGAGGACCACCTGGCTGCGCTGCTGCTGCTCTCCTCATCTTCCTCGCCCTCCCAGCCGCTCCCGCTGCTGCCGGCGTTGGGCTCTGTCCTGCTCTCGCCCGCCTTCGATGCGCAGGAGGCAGCGGCGGGGGCGCACGATCCTCAGGGCATGATGGCGGCAATGCTGTCCCACGCCTACGGCGGCGGCCTCAGTGGCGGCGGTGCGGCGGGCCTCAGCGGCGAGCAGACGGCGCTGCTCCGCCGAAAGAGCGTCAACACCACCGAGTGTGTGCCCGTGCCCAGCTCTGAGCATGTGGCTGAGATCGTGGGCCGCCAGGGTGAGTGGGGGACCGGATAGGGCGTGGGGCGGCCTGGGCCTGCTGTCCTTCCCCGGGGTTCGTGGCAGGCCTCTCCCCACACGCCCCTGGGGTGTGCCCCTTCGGGGCCGGCTGTAGGAGCCCCTTGCCTCGGTAGTAGTTTTGTGACCCCTGGGGACAACCTCTCCCTCCCAGACCCCGGCTTCCCCACGGGGGATAGGATGCTGGCACCAGGCCAGCCTTGCTTGAGAAGGCGAGGGCAAGGACTGGGTTAGCTCAGACCTTCCATTATTGTTTATCTGAGCTGTAAAATGCAACGTATAGCCTA
The DNA here is from genome assembly GCA_018881555.1 of Amblyornis subalaris. Lineage (NCBI taxonomy): Eukaryota > Metazoa > Chordata > Aves > Passeriformes > Ptilonorhynchidae > Amblyornis > Amblyornis subalaris. The sequence goes on from JACAXG010000233.1 coordinate 48,936, forward strand.
GCCACGTACAGGTAGGTACAGTACAGGTACACAGGTACGGTACAGGTAGCACAGGCTTTGCTCTTCAGTGACACTTGGCTCGTGGTCTTTAGTGAGAAGCTGCCTTTCACTGTAGGAACTTTGGACTGTGTTTTACAAAGATTTTCGAGTGCAGGACTTTAATTTGCCTTGGAGAGCAAGGTATGGGCTGACACTGTTCCTACAGCTTTTCATGGTGCTCACCGATTACAAAGTGGGACCTGAGGAGTCAGCAAGATGGAGCAAGGAGCCACGTGTAGCCCTCCTCTGTGTGAAAGCCCTTGTCTTTCTGCTCGGGTTATGGCTTCCTGTTGATTGCTGTTGCTCCACTCGATGGATGTCTATTATGTCATTAGGATGAGCTCATATCAGTGATGTCACCTTCGTTTTGTGCCTTTCATGTGGTCTCGTGGGAGCGGTGCTTGGAGGAGTTAGATGTTTTGCACCAGCTTTCTAGTGGTGAACCTAATTTTAAAAGCCCTTTTTATATATCGAGAGAAGCACTCACTGCTCAGTGTCAAGTGTAGGTGTGGAAATGCAGACAATGAAGTTGCCACTCTCTCTCTTCCCTTTCTGTGTTATTTTTTTATTGGTTTGGGGGTGGTGTCTCATTTGCTGATGGGCTCTGATGATGAGCAGTTATGCTGCCTGGTCTCTCTACACTAGTGTGGCTTTTGATTGTTTTTTTTCCCTTAAGTATGGAAGAAATGGTAAGACTGGTCTAAACCATGTGGTCCTAAAAGGCCCACCGAGCACCAATGCTTAGGCAGACTTGTTTTCTCTTTCTACATTTATTTTAGGCTTTTAGCAGTTAAGGGTGGGGTTTTTGCTGTATGTGTCAAAGGAGAATGGAAGGCTGTGCTGCAGAAATTTGCAGGTAGCTTCCTCTGATGCAGACAAGTCTGTTCAAGCATAAAATTTCTTTTCCAAGAAATGGTGTTTCAATGTCTTAAGACTGTTCATGTGTCATTGGGGATGGTGGTCAGAGGAGGGGAGGTGGAAAACAGAACTGAAAACCGTGATTGCTACAGTCCTCTAAAGGAGAAATAGAAACTATTGGGCTTAAAGAACTGATTAGGCTGCCGTGTTTATTCTCCACCAGATCAGGATTGTTCTCTGTAGTATATTTTTCAGTACTTTGAGTCACTTAAAAACAAGATAATGGGGTTTGCATAAAAATAGGATCATTGTTCCTGAAGAGTTCATTTGCTGCTTCTGCTTTTATTTTTCATTGGTGTCACACTGTTTGGCTTGTGATATTTAGCCTTGGTGGGGAGGGATTTTATAATACAAAGAATTAGGGCTACAAAAGAGGAAGGAGCAGGAGTGGAGAGACCTAAAACAATAGTTACCAAATATACTTGCATGAAAGCTTTGTGCAAGGAGGCCCTTCAAAATTCTCATTCAAGGGAGACTTATGCTTAAAGACTGCCTTATGTAGGTTGTATTAGTTCCACTAATTATTTGTCAAATGTCTTAGAAATACTAGTCCTTGCATCCCCTTTTATGACCCAAAACTGTGCTGGCTGATTGCATGGGTTAGAGGCTCTTGCTTTCTCATCCACTTGCTTTGCATGTGTCTGTGCCCTAGCCCACAAACTGTTGTCAGCTGTAGTGCAGTTTGGTCTGCCTTGAGCAAGGCTGGTCAGAGCTGCATCCTTCACAGATTGTTCTGCTCTCTGTAAAAATGAAGATGCATATTCTCTTCCTAGCACACATCCTAACCAACTGGTTACATTATCATACTTTCCACTAGACCAGGTTGCTCAAAGCCCCATCCAACCTGGCCTTAAACACTTCCAGGGATGGGGCAGCCACAGCTTCTTTGGGCAACCTGTTCCAGTACCTCACCACCCTCACAGGAAAGAATTTCTTTCTCATATCTAATTAAACCTACTCTCTTTCAGTTTGGATCCATTCCTCCTTGTCCTGTCACTCCATGCTCTTGTAAATAGTTTCTCTCCATCTTTCTTGTGGGCTCCCTTCAGGTACTGGAAGGCTGCAATTAGGTCACCCCAAAGCCTTCTCTTTTCCAGGATCAACAATCACAATTCTCTTAGCCTTTCCTCATAGGAGAGGTGCTCCATCCCTATAATCTTGGTGGCTTCCTCTGGAGTCCAACGGGTCAATGTCCTTCCTGTGCTGGGGACCCCAGAGCTGGATGCAGCACTGCAGGTGGGGTTTCATGAGAGCAAAGCAGAGGGACAGAATCACCTCCCCCGCCCTGCTGGCCATGCTGCTTTTGATGCAGCCCAGGATACAAGTGGCTTTCTGGGCTGTGAGTGCACATTGCTGGCTCATGTCCAGCCTCTCATCCACCAGCACCCTCAAGTCCTTCTCAGCAGGGCTGCTCTCGATCTGTTCATTCCCCAGCCTGTATTGATACCGGGGGTTTCCCTGACTGAGATGCAAGACCTTGTGCTTGGTCCTGTTGAACCTCATGAGATTCTCATAGGCCCACTTCTTGAGCTTGTCCAGGTCCTTCTGGATGGCATCCCATCCTTCAGGAGTGTCAACAGCACCACTCAGCTTGGTGTCATCTGCAAAGTTGCTGAGGGTGCACTCGATCCCTTTGTCTATGTCATTAATGAAGATATTAAATAGCACTGGTCCCAATATGGACCCCTGAGAGGCATCTCTTTTCACTGATATCCATTGGAACTCTGAGCTGTTGACCACTACCCTCTGGATGCGACCATACAACCAATTTCCTATCCACTGAACAGTCCATCCATCAAATCCTTCTGTCTCCAATTTAGAGAGAAGGATGTTGTGAGGGACCGTGTCAAAGGCCTTACAGAAGTCCAGATAAATGACATCTGTAGCCCTTCTCTTGTTCACTGATGGAGTCACTCCATCATAGAAGGCCACTAGGTTGGTCAGGCAGGACTTGCCCTTGGTGAAGCTGTGCTGGCTGTCCTGAATCACCTCCCTGTCCTCCATGTGCATTAGCAAAGCTTCTAGGAGGATCTGTTCCATGATGTTGCCAGGATTATCTTGAAAGAATTCAGCTAAGTTTTATGCCAGACTCCTCTGTACTGCAATACTTTAATATCTAATTATGTAAGGGTGATGAGATTGAAATGCTACTTCTGATAGATTTCCAGAAAGATTAAGTTTATATTCTTTCTATTGCTGTCTTGATGCCTAAAATTGGGAGTACCTGAAATAGAGACTGAACAGGTGAGTGCATAAAAGTATGAATTTATTGAAGGCCTTCGAGTGGTACACCCCTGGTACAGAGCCTTGCTGATGCTAGGCTAAGACCGAGATGGACCCCAATCACGAGTTTTCCCCCCCAGATATAGGTTTGGTACATTTGCTTATCAGAAGTTAATTGTCCAATTACAGTTCCAGGTAATGAAGTAATATTCCCCCATTCACCCCCTCCCAGTTCACTTTTGTTTATACTTAGGCCTAGGATAGTGACCTTGTTTTCCAGGCCTAGAAGGAATGTTTTGTCTAACAAGAATGTGAAGAGTTTACTTAGCACATAATATGGAGTTAAGAATTACACACTAGTACAGTGCAGGATTAGAAAAATCCAAAAGCTAATCCTTAAGGCATCAGTCTGAGGTATAAAAAGAAATGTCTGCAGCCTAAAAACATCAGCTCTGAAATACCAAGAATGCTGATTTTGATCTAGGCTTTGCTTGAGGCCTCACTGCTGTGTCTGAAAGCATGTTTTTTGTTAGTCCTAACTTCCTAACTGAAAGAGTAATGATAACCAGAATTCCACAGTGTTCTTTATCCAAATTTAATTTTTTGCACAGTGGAAGAGAATCTCTAGACACTGTTTATCAGACCAAAGGAGCTTCTGATTCCTAAGCAAGCTGTAAACAAGCAAAGACCTTAGGGTGCTTGCATTTAACATTTTTTCAATTATGTGCGAGTTTCAGAAATAAATATAGCACTTCAGGCAGTGGTGTTCCCACAGCCCTGCTCTAGGTTGCTGGATTCCAGATTAGAATCATAGAATGGTTTGGGTTAGAAGGGACCTTACAGATCATCTAGTTCCACCCCCCCTGCCATGGGCAGGGACGCATTTCACTAGATCAGGTTCCTCGGGGTCCCATCCAACCTGGCCCTGAACGCTTCCAGGGATGGGGCATCCACAACTTCTCTGGGCAATTTGTTCCAGTGCTTCACCACCCTTAGAGTAAAGAATTTATTCCTAACATCTAATCTAACCTGCCCTCTTTCAGTTTAAAACCATTGCCCCTTGTCCTGTCACTATCTGTATAAACAGCCCCTCTCCCTCCTTTTTATAAGCCCCCTTTAGGTACTGGAAGGCTGCAATGAGATCTCTCTGAAGCCTTCTCTTCTCCATGCTGGATAATCCCAGCTCTCTCAGCCCGTCTTCATAGGAGAGAGGTGCTCCAGTCCTCTGATCATCTTTGTGGCCTCCTATGGACCTGCTCTAACAGGTCCATGTCTTTCTTGTGCTGAGGACCCCAGAGCTGGACACAGTATTCCAGGTGGGGTCTCACAAGGGCAGAGTAGAGGGGGAGAATCACCTCCCTTGACATGCTGGGCATGCCTCTTGCTGCAGCCCAGATTCTCATATGGGCAGCTGCCTTTCCCAAATTTGTGCTGGTAGCTGTGCAGAGATGTGGGATGCCACAGGTATAGAAGGTGTGGAGTGCTTGAAATGTACCTTGTGGTTGATAGTTGAAACTATGTTGGAGGTTGCTGGGTTACTGTGACAATAGTTCAATGTGTTGATGCTGGAAGCATTTACATCACTGGAAAAGGCTTAAGATTTTAATGAATAGTTAAGTGTTAAGAGTCATTTAGTATTTCTGAAACCTGGCAGGTTTTTGTGCCTTTTTTTGATGTTATTTTTTTTAATCTTAAATGTTCTCAGCCTTTTCTTATTCCTCTTGCCCTCCAAAAAATGAAGTTGACAGACACAGGTTGGGGTAGTGTAATATGTTTCTTTGTAGTCTTTGAGGTGGAAAAATCTCAAAGGCGAACAACAAAGGAAAAGATATTTGTATCCTTTTATTCTTGTAAAGGCATGCAACTGGGAGACAAAAAACTAGATTCCATTCATGGCATTGTACAGGCTTCCTGTATGAATTTGAACTAGCTGTTGAATCCACCCTTTGCTAACTTGGCCAGTCATCATGCTGATCAGAAAAGCTACTTCCTTTGCTGTCAGCAGCTAAGAAGCCTGCATGCACAAAGTTGCATTGGTTTAAAAAAAAAAAAATCAAGTTGGAGAAAGTGCTCTTGAGAAGTGGTAGCAAGAAAGCTGTGTTGCTGAGGAGGTGACCTTGTTTGCATGAGAAAAGCTGGAATTAAATAAGCATGTATCCAGACTTAAAAAAACTTCTGGAGATCTAACTTGGAAGGTTTTGTTTTAATCTCTAAATCATGTGAAGGACTTGTGAAAGTCTGCTGTGGATCACCTGAAAACTGTTTCCCCTATGTAAAGTTGGTGATGGTGAGTCTTCAGTGCCCCCTGCACTTTGCACTTAAAGTAAGACACACTTAAACACTAAAATCTCTTTTGAATAATGCAAAAAGAGGGGTAGTGTCTAAAGACGAACAGAAAACCTGAAAGATGCTGGAAGGGACAAAGTCTGTCCTGTAGAGGTGCTGTATCCCTGAGTATATTGATTGTCTTCAGATAGTGATTGCTGGAATATATTGCAATTGCAATATATGCATTTCAGTGTTTTGACTATCCAAGTAATGTGATTTTGCAAGTGTTTATATCCTCGATAAAACTGACAATAGTGGTTTTTTTCCCTAAAACATCACTAGAGTTGGGAGCTGCTTAACTCTAAAGCAACACTTATATGCAGATTTAATGATCTGATGCGCGAGAAACTCTATAACCCGAAAGTTATAAAGTAGGTATGTTTAATCAGCATGCTGGGCACATGGAGGATAGCTCCTCTTAAGGCATGTGTGACGTCTACAACAAAGCTCTCTATATTTATTTCCTAAAACATTACATATGTATTAAGGTTCCCTGTTACGCCTATACATATGCATAACCTATCCTCGCTTCCCATGATAATGAGCTCTGAGATCATTTCCATACGCTTGCGCTTGCGCAGTGCCTTCTGGTGGTCGTGGACAGGGGTCCCAAGATGAAGTAAGCCGAGTCTTCCTCGGAGTTGAACTTTTCACCTTGCCTCTTTGTGCATGCTCTCTAGTCCTTTGGTCTCAGTCCAAACTTTATGGCTAGTTCTAACCAGTTCAGGGGTCCAGAGAGCAGGAACTAAGTCACGGTTCCTTCCTTTTATCAATAGTCTTGCATCCTCCCTTGTTCTGTTTTGGCAAGCATAATTAGGTTAAGTAAGCGATACAAGCAGCTTTTGCTAGTAGCCCTTAACCCTTAATTTCCCTGTATCAGATCCTGAACTCTTTTTTGTTCTTTGTTTTTGAATGTGGGCTCTTGAGCAAAATATTACTTTGCTTAAAAATGTCCTGTAACTTGAAACAAAAACATAATTCTGAGAACTTGGTAGCTGATAACTATCTAGCATAGCTGAACAGCCAAATGAAAGCAATAGCTATCACTCTTATGTAGTGGAAAAGTGCTAAAACAATCCTAGAGCAAAATAGCAAAATAATAATAATAATAATATAATCCTAGAGCTTGTGTTAGGATATCTATGTATTGTATTTAGCTATGGTAGGATAATTATAGTCCTTTCAAAAAATACTGAATATCTGGTTTTCTCTCTCAGTGTGTTAATAATATTACTAAATTACTGACAGTACTTACATAGCCTTGACTGGTAATTAATTACCTGTAAGGAGTAGTCAGCGTAAACATACCTAACTAACCTGAATTGCATGTGTTGTTGTGTTGTTTTTTTTTTTAACTGGATTCTTAAGATTTCCACTCTCATGGATGAGTTTAATTTGTATTACTGAAGTTGTCATGTATCTCAGTGCCAACTGATTGCCACAGACAACAAAGACCACAGGTTCAACTAACTTATTTTAAGTGAAAAAGGCAATTACACTTCAGATTATTTTTTTGCATCTTCTATAACAAGCTGGTTATTAAATGCTATATTAAATGGCTTGTTTTAAAGACTGAAATAAAACTTGAGCTATTTGTTGAAATCCTGTTTTTCCTGTTGAAAAGCTATTTTTCTAGGTAGTTGAAGTCTTGTAATTTTTAGAGCCTGGAACTCCAGGAACTGAAACATGTGACCATACTGTGGCCTGGCACAGTCTGAAATTACTGCTGAATTTTCAGTGGCCTATTGCTCTGGTACTGTGTAACAAATGTAATTTCAGTTATACTATTTGTCATTTGTGCTATGCAAAGATGCAACTCAAGTTGCAAAGTGTAGTCAGAAGGGTGCAGGTTTTCCAGCTGGGTTTGTAAATCCTTGCTCATAAATGCTGCTCTTGTCTGGCTTCTTGGGTGGGAAGCACACCAAACAGTGCACACTCAGGAGACTTTGTGTAGTCTACCAGAAATTCTGTAGATTTTAATGTGTGAATGCATCATAAGATTTTTTTAAATGTAGCTGAAATTAAAACAAAAATCTTGGAAGGTAAAATACCAATTTCTAATTGTCTGGTCCTTTTGTTTTTCTTATAAAATTGCTGTGTTATAAAAGAGTATGGTTTTCTTTTCTAAATGTCGTGGTTTGACAGTGGCCAAATGCCAGGCACCCACGAAAGGCCTGCTCACTCACTCTGCTCTGCAACTGGACAGAGGAGAGAGAATTTAACAAAGGGTTAATGAGTTGAGATAAGGACCGGGAGAAAACACTTCAAGGGCAAAACAGGCTCTACTTAATGATATAAAGTGAATTTATTACTAACAAGATCAGAGTAAAAGAATGAGAAGTAAAATAAGCCCTTAAAGACACCCTTTTCTCCCCCCAACACCTCCCTCCCTCCTCACCAACAGTGCAGGGAGACGGGGTGGGGGTTTTGGTTAGTTCATCACCCAAGATGATCTTTCTGCTGCTCAGGGAGAGGAGTCTTTTCCCTGCTGCACCGTGGAGTCCCTCCCATGGGAGACAGTTCTCCGTGACTTTCCCCAGCGTGAGTCCACTCTCACGAGCAGCAGTACTCCCAAAACTGCTGCAGCGTGAGTCCATCCCACGGGCGGACAGTCCTCCCAAAACTGCTGTGGTGTGGGTCACACTGCCATGGGGTGCAGTCCTCCAAGGACGGCTGCTCCAGCCTGGAAGCAAGGCCTCTCTCTCCACTGAGACTTCCTCTGGATCAGTGTCCTGATATCCACCCACTCCGGCGTGGGCACCTCCCCCACGGGCTGCGGGTGGATCTCTGCATCCCCCATGGACCCCCATGGGCTGCAGGGGGACAACCTGCTTCACTATGGTCCTCACCACAGGCTGCAGGGACATCTCGGCTCGGGCGCCTGGAGCACCTCCTCCCCCTCCTTCTGCACTGACCTTGGTGCCTCCATTGTTGTTCCCCTCACATATTCTCACTCCTACTCCTCTCTAGTTGGAAAATTACAGCTGCGCCACCAACTTTGTTGTGATTTCTTCTTAAATGTTATCACAGAGGCGTTACCATCATCTCTAATTGGCCCAGCCTTGGCCAGCAGCACGTCCATCATCAGAGCCATCAGGGATTGGCTCTGCTGGGCATGGTGGAAGCTTCTAGCAGCTTCTCACAGAAGCCACCTCTGTGGCCTCCCTGCTACCAAAAACCAGGCCCTGCAAAACCAACACACTAAGTTTATAAAATGCACATAGAAAAGAAATCCTGATTAATGTGCTTCTGAACTGCACTGGATTAACCTGTCTGGCATGAGAAAACTGATGAATTCTTTTAAGTTTTTAGTAAAGTCAGCAGATGTGTGTTTCCCTGTCGTAGCCCATTACCCTCTCTTCTAGTACACTGTGTTCTGAATTTCTGGAAAAGAAACTTTGTTCTAAACAGTGTTGGATATCTCAAAGATCTTAAATTTTGTTTTGATGCAATACTTCCATCCCACAGGGCCAATTTCTCATTGCAGGCAAAAAATTTAACAGGGATAAGGTTGCAAACTTCCTGTAACAAAAAATGTTGCTGAGCACTAGTACATTTTTATTTAATCAAAAGGCCAAAGAGCTCTAAATCAAGCATTTGTTTCCAATTTCAGTTACTCCTTAATGTCCTCATTTTCTCTCTTGTATTCCTTTAAGAGCATGAGATTTTGTCAGTGTCTGAGATCTGAGTTTCCTTCACCCGTGTGAGTAAGTAGTTTTGAGGTCTGCATCAGGTTCTCTGTTTCTCTTTTGAACAGACACAGTATCTGTTACTTTTTACCTTCTAGGTCATTTTACCTTTGACAATATGCTGTGGGATTTTGTTTATAAAAACACAGATCTAGCAGCATTTTTGAATGAAGGTTTTGGTGTAGGTGAAGATTTGCATAGTCTTTTGCAATCTTCCTTTATTGACCATCTGCTGCATGGCATGAATGGTGTTTCTTTTTAATATCGTCATGCAGGTCAGCTTTCCCAATGCTGTTGCTCACACAAACCTGTTTCATTCACTAGATCAGTGTTCTTAATCAAAACAACTTTTTTCCTGTAGTTATTTCTTGGATGTACTCCCTCTCTTATAACTATTGCTTTTCTGCTATTGTACCTTCCTAATTTTGCTCAGCAGCTGCTACCTTAATCCTGGTGCTACAGCGGTGCAGGTAATTAATAATACAAGTTGCTGCCCTCTGGCTTTTTTGCTCCATGTAACTTATCTACCGAGTTGCCATCTGTCTTGGGAATTGGAGTATTCTTCTGCCTGTGAGATTGCCGATTTGATAGTGTCCTGGACAGACATATAGAAGGAAACAGTGTGTAGGCTGACTACTTCATTCTGTACTAGATTTTTTAATATATATATAAATTGATACATGCCTAAGAAATCTTTAATAAAGAGTTTCTACATGGTTCTTGAACCAGGGCTTTTGTTTTTAGAAGAGGGAAATACCTCTGAGAGCTTTTGAGCAGCCTTCTCTTGGAAAACTTTCTCAACATCATCAAAGACTCTTAAAACTGCCCTCTTTTCCCATCTCTTAGCTTGGCACCAATAGGGTCAAACAAAGTCCTGCTTCCTTTGATCTGGCACAACCAAGTGGTCGGCCTTGATTCCTTAGCTCTTGGTTAAAGTACTTGAGATTTCCAGACTCCTCTGTCCTGGTACCTAGGCAATCCCAAGCCTGTGCTGCTGCAGCACCTGGTGCACTCAAGCTTGAAGTGCTGGTCTGGAAAGTATCTCATCTGAAAACACTTCTGCAGCTCCAGATGGATAATGACAAGTAGGAAAGTCATGTATCGTCTTCGCTTTGTATTTTTTACATGTACTAATGCTAAGTAAGTGGTCAGTTGCTCCTCAGAAATGGGTGTGGTGGAATTATAATGGGAGTAGCCTTGGTCACTATATATAGCGAAGAATATCCTGAGTTGAAAGTGACCCAGAAGGGTCATCAAAGTCCAACTCCTGGCCCTGCATGGGACAACCCCAAAAATCAGACCATGTGCCTGAGAGTATTGTCCAAACATTTCTTGAACTCTGTCAGGCTTGGTGCTGTGACCACTTCCCTGGGGAGCCTGTTCCAGTGCTCAGCCACCCTCTGGGTGAAGAACCTTAATATCCAACCTAAACCTCCCCTGGCACAACTTCAGGCCATTCCCTTGGGTCCTGCCACTGGTCACCAGAATGAAGAGATTGGTGCCTGCCCCTCCACTTCCCCTTGTGAGGAAGTTGTAGACTGCAATGAGGTCTCCCTTCAGTCTCTTCTAGGCTGAACAAGTCAAGTGACCTCAACTGCTCCTTGTGTAGATTCCCCTCCAGACCCTTCACTATCTTTGTTGCCCTCCTTTGGACACTCTCTAATAGCTTTATAGCTTTCTTATATTGAGGTGCCCAAAACTGCGCACAAGACTTAAGGTGAGTCTGTGGTGGGTTGACCTTGGCTGGACACCAGGTGCCTACCAAGCCACTATCACTCCCCCTTCCCAGCTGGACAGAGGAGAGAAAATAAGATGGAAAACAACTCATAGGAATGCCCCCTTTCCTCCTCCTTTTCTTAGCTTTTATATCCCTTATGGAATATCCCTTTGGTTAATTTGGGTCAGCTGGCCTAATTGTGTCCTCTCCCAGGATCTTGCCCACTCACAGCCCCTTAATGGGGGAATGTTGAGAGACAGCACTGATGTTGTGCCAGCACTGCTCAGCAGTAGCCAAAACATTGGTGTATTATCAACACCTTTCCAGCTACCAATGCAAAGCACAGCACTGAGGGCAGCTGTGGGGAAATGAACTCCAGCTCAGCCAGACCCAATACAGAGCCATCTTGAAATGTTCCGCAGGCAGGCACAGGGGTTTGGTAGCTGCAGTGTAACTAAAAGCTTGTGATTGCAGGGGTGAGTTGTTGATGGAGTCAGGAGGCAAGGAAAAATGTCTTTAGTATAAAATGCTCTAATTTTTTTATGATTACATAGTGAAAGGTTCAAGAGTTAAGGGCAGGGAAAGATCACTCACTGATTACCATCACTGGCAAAACAGACTCAACTTGGGGATATTAATTGAATTTATTACGAAATCAGAGCAGGATAATGAGAAGTAAAATAAGACCTTAAAAACACCTTCCCTCCCACCCTCCCTCCTTCCTGGGCTCTTACCTCCTCCCCCAGCATCGCAGGGAGACAGGGCATGGGGGTTACCGTCAGTTCATCATGTCACAAAAAATGTCAGGATAAATGAAACTCTAACACTATTTTTTTAGTATTTGGGAGTAGGCATTACTTTTATTGATTTCTTGCTTCTCATGCTAATTAGTCCACATGTTTCAATCTTTTTATCATCTTTTTCTCAGACAGGGAGTCTCCAGCACGTTGGATCACCTTTGTTAGTCTTTTCTTTATCTTCTGGTTACTCCAACATGTCCTTGGAGTGTGTTACGGTCTGGACAAACTTAGGAGGAAGACTCGAAGAGCTTCCTCTGCAACAGATAGGGTTCAAAACTCCCTTCTTCTTCCCTTAAGAATTTCTCAGAGGAAAGTGAAAAAAACTTGTTTATTTAGTAAAACTCAGCTGCTGGGGGCGGTGCACGCAGGCACCAGGGGAAGGGAAAAGAAATAAAAATAAAAATGAATAATGTTAGATAATAAACCTCTCGTGAGGAGGATAACCTGAATGAATCAAAGTCTTGAGTCTTTGGCAGGTGTGGTCTTCTGCTCTGTCTCTAGCTAGCTGCTTGAGTACGGAGTAGGCCCTGTCCAGGCCCGGGGGGTGTAGGCTCCGGAGAGATGGTATGTAGAACAGAGCTCAGTTGTCTGTTGTACAGTTCCAAAGGAAGAAGAAAAAGAAAATACAATCCCAGAAAAAGACTGTCTTCTTCCAGTGCCTCAGGCAGAGGAGGGAAAAAGCCAAAAGCAAGTTTTAACTCCATCCAAATATCCTTCAGCTGAGTAAAAACTAGGCAAAAGCTCACAAGAAAAAGGTAAAGGTAAAAAAAGTGTCCCTTCCCCTCCAACTATGGAAAGCGACTGCCAAGATGTTCTCTCCTCAGAACCATAACATAGCAAGCTGATAAAGGTGAAAGAATGTAAATATTCTTTGAAGAAAACCAAAACATTGCTCCTGGCTTCTTGAGCCAACTTAAAGACACAGAGTTAATACTTTTCATTAAGCAGGCAATTGGGATATATAGCATCATAAAGTCACTCCAGGACATTCCACCCTGTATCCCATATCATCGGCTTAATGCTCAAACTAACATATATCTAACTCTACACATACACAATTATACATACATATATATATACATACATATATACAGCTATATACAAATAATGACAGTGACATTCAGCAAACAGTGGTATTTACACGTAGTTCTCACTCGACGTTAGATCTCCCTGTGGCACACGTGTTGTTTCATCTCTCTGCATTACTCACCATGTATGACTTGGTCCTTGAGTAAAGACAACTCCATGGATGGGTTTGTCTGTACTCGAGGCAGAAGTAATCCAAACAGTCTTTCCTAACAGTCCTCTAACATGTACTGCTGGTACCTTATCTCCATATACTATATGCAGAGATTCAGATTGGGCAGGGCCTGCTTGGTTGGTGGAATCTCAGGTGTTAACTAACTAGGTGGCCTTTGCTAAGTGCTGCTCCCAATTTTTGAAAGATTCCCCACCCAGTGCTTTCAAGGTGGTTTTTAGCAATCCATTGCACCGCTCCACTTTGTCTGCTGCTGGTGCATGGTAAGGGATATGGTACACCCACTCAATGTCATGTTCCCTAGCCCAAGTGTTTATAAGGTTGTTTTTGAAATGAGTCCCATTGTCGGACTCAATTCTTTCAGGGGTACCATGCCTCCAAAGGACTTGCTTTTCAAGGCCCAGGATGGTGTTCCGGGCAGTAGCATGAGGCACAGGGTAGGTTTCTAACCATCCCGTGGTGGTTTCTACCATTGTGAGTACATAGCGCTTACCTTGGTGTGTTTGAGGCAATGTGATGTAATCTACCTGCCAGGCCTCCCCATACTTGTATTTGGACTAACGCCCACCATACCAGAGGGGTTTTATCCGCTTGGCCTGCTTGATAGCAGCGCACGTTTCGCAGTCATGGATAACCTGAGAAATACTATCCATGGTTAGATCCACCCCCCGGTCTCATGCCCACTTATAGGTGGCATCTCTGCCTTGATGGCCTGAGGCATCATGGGTTCATCAAGCTAGGAACAACTTTCCTTTATGTTGCCAATCTAAATCTATCTTTGACACTTTTATTTTTGCAGCCTGATCTACCTGCTCGTTGTTTCGGTTCTTCTCATTAGCCCTACTCTTGGGGACATGGGCATCTACATGGCGGATCTTCACATGTAGCTTTCCTACCCGGGCAGCAATGTCTTTCCACTCTTCAGCAGCCCAGACTGGTTTTCCCCTATGCTGCCAATTAGCCTTTTTCCACTTTTCTAGCCAGCCCCACAGAGCATTGGCTACCATCCATGAATCAGTGTAGAGGTAGAGTTTTGGCTACTTCTCTCTTTCAGCAATGTCCAAGGCTAACTGAATGGCTTTAAGTTCAGAAAGTTGGCTAGATCCACCTTCTTCTTTAGCTTCTGTAACCTGTCGTGTGGGGCTCCATACGGCTGCTTTCCACTTTCACTTCATCCTTACGATGTGACAAGAACCGTCAGTGAAAAGAGCGTAGCGCGTTTCTTCTGCTGGCAGTTGGTTGTATGGTGGAGCTTCCTCAGCACGTGTCACCTGTTCTTGCTCCTCTTCGTCAATGAGACTAAAGTTCTCACCTTCGGGCTAATTTGTGATTATTTCCAAGATCCCAGGGTGATTCAGTTTTCCAATACGGGCACGTTGTGTGATGAGAGCAATCCACTTGCTCCATGTGGCATTGGTGGCGTGGCGGGTAGAGGGAACCTTTGCTTTGAACATCCACCCCAGCACTGGTAGTCGGGGTGCTAGGAGAAGTTGTACTTCAGTGCCTATTACCTCTGAGGCAGCTTGGACTCCTTCATAGGCTGCCAAGATTTCCTTCTCTGTTGGAGTGTAGTTGGCTTCGGACCCCCTGTAGTTTCGGCTCCAGAATCCCAGAGGTCGGCCTCGAGTCTCACCAGGCACTTTTTGCCAAAGGCTCCAGGATGGACTATGGCTCCTGGCTGCAGAGTAGAGCACATTCTTCACTTCTGGTCCTGTCCTGACTGGGCCAAGGGCTACTGCATGAGCGATTTCCTGCTTGATCTGGGCAAAGGCTTGTTGCTGTTCAGGGCCCCAATGGAAGTCGCTCTTTTTGTGGGTAACCAAGTAGAGAGGGTTTACAATCTGGCTGTACTCAGGAATATGTATTCTCTAAAAGCCTATGGCACCTAGGAAAGCTTGCGTTTCCTTCTTGTTGGTTGGGGGAGACATGGCTGTGATCTTATTGATGACCTCGGTGGGAATCTGACGTCGTCCGTCTTGCCATTTTATTCCTAGGAACTGAATCTCTCGAGCAGGTCCTTTGACTTTGCTCTTCTTGATGGTGAAACCGGCTTCCAGGAGAATCTGGATGATTTTCTCTTCTTTCTCGAACACTTCTGCTGCCGTGTTCCCCCACACAATGATGTCGTCGATGTACTGCAGATGTTCTGGAGTATTACCTTTTTCCAGTGCAGTCTGGATCAGCCCATGGCAGATGGTAGGACTGTGCTTCCACCCCTGGGGCAGTCGGTTTCAGGTGTATCGTACGCCCCTCCAGGTGAAGGCAAACTGAGGCCTGCACTCTGCTGCCAAAGGAATGGAGAAAAATGCATTGGCAATGTCAATAGTGGCATACCACTTCGCTGCCTTGGACTCCAGCTCATACTGGAGCTTCAACATGTCCGGCACAGCAGCACTCAATGGTGGAGTCACTTCATTCAAGGCATGATAGTCCACTGTGCGTCTCCATTCCCCATCAGACTTGCGCACAGGCCAGATGGGACTGTTGAAGGGTGAGTGGGTTTTGCTGACCACCCTTTGGTTCTCCAGCTCACGGATCATCTTGTGGATGGGAATTACAGCATTTCGAGCTGTCCGGTACTGTCGGCGATGTACTATTGAAGTGGCAATTGGTACTCGTTGTTCTTCTCCTTTTAGAAGGCCTACTGCAGATGGGTTCTCTGATAGTCCAGGCAAAGTATTCAATTGCTTAATGTCCTCTGTCTCTACAGCAGCTATTCTAAACGCCCACCTGAGTTCTTTCGGGTCTTTGAAATACTCACTTCGGAGGAAGTCTATGCCTAGAATGCATGGGGCCTCTGGGCCAGTCACAATGGGATGTCTTTCCCACTTTCTTCCAGTCAGGCTCACCTCAGCTTCTACCAGGGTCAAATCCTGTGATCCCCGTCACGCCAGCAATAGAGACACGTTCTGCCCCCACATATCGTGATGGGATTAGTGTGCACTGCGCACTAGTGTCAACCAAGGCCTCATATTTTTGTGGTTCTGATGTGCCAGGTCAACGAATCCACACAGTCCAAAAAACACAGTTATTCCTAGCCTCTGCCTGGCTAGAGGCAGGGCCCCTCTAGTCTTTGTTAGAAGCTACTTCTTTTCTGATGGAATTTCCTTTTTGAGTGTTGTTGTCTTTTAATTCACGCACTCATCGTGCCAGAGCAGCGGTAGGTCGTCCATGCCACCTCCTCATGTTTTTTTCACAATCACACAAGAAGAACTACAGCTCACCTCGTGAGGTGTATGCTTTCTCTCTAGGTGGGAAACGTCTGCGTCTGGTAAAAGAACTTCTGGTCTGTACCGCTGAGATTTGGAAAAGGTCCTCTTTAATCTCCTCCTTGAGTTCCTTGAGATTACCCTCTGTTTTCTCTTCCATTTTCTTGTGATTCTCCTCCATTTTATCTTCCACTTTCTTGTGATTCTCCTTGAGTTCCTTAAGATTGCCCTCTATCTTATCTTCCACTTTCTTGTAATTCTCCTTCATCTCATCTTCCATTTTTTTCAGATGTGTTTCTACAGTTGAAATTCTTGCATGTGTTGGGCCGTGCACGGCATCTTCATATGCCCGGAGCCTCTTCGACATGTCATGCACGGTCCCATCCGGCTCCATTGCTGCTAAAGTAAAAGAGTATTCTTGTGGCTCAAGTCGTACGAGTCTTAGCCACATCACTGGTGTCACTCTTATCAAGTCTGGGTTCTTAATTCCAAGTCTTGGGTGTTCTATGAAGATAATCTCTATTACTGCTAGTTCTCTTAAGCGTTGAATCGCTTGTTCCATGGTCTTCCATGGGGTTTGCTGCAAATAGAGATCATCTTGGCACTGGTATCTTTGTCTCACACTTTCCAAGAGACGCATCCAGAGACTGTGAGGGTCAGGCGGCACTACCATCTCCTGATCGACAGCTGGATCACGTGACAAGGATCCCAAATGCCTCGCTTCAGTGCCATTCAAAATTGTAGTATCGCCTGCAGCATCCCAAATACGGACTAACCAACTTAATATAGATTCATCAGACCGTCGGGTGTAATCCTTTCTTAGGCCACGAAGGTCCTTCATGGACATGGACTCAATAATGATTTCTGGTTCTGAGTCAGTTGCTGGTTTTGAGGGTCCTTCCCCTGCGTCACTATCATCATCCTTCACTGGGCGATCAGTTTTGGTTTTGTGCTTTTTTCTTGTGACAGGAGCAACTGTCATTGGCTTAGGCCCTGCATCTGGTTTGGCTACAGCCTGAGTAACTGGGATATCTGCTGATTTATCTGCCTGCTCCTCTGCCTTTATTTCCACACCTGGGTCAGGTGTCTCATCAGTTCCTTTGGACATTTCAGGTGTGATTTTAGAGGAGTAAAACATATAGAGTAAACCTACAAAATTAAGCACCATGAAAACCAGGAAAGCAGTTTCTTTAGCATTCAGAGGGAACTGTACATTCTCAAAAGGTGACATACTAGATTCAAAGGGGAAGAAGGAGGGGAAAGGCTGGGAAAACCCATCTCCTCCTACAAATTGGGTGTAATTACTGTAAGACCCCCTGAACAGGCAACTGAGACCAAAACGCATAATCAACAAACCATACACATCTCGAATAACTCCCAGTACCTCTATGAACTTTCTATAAATCAGTATCACTGAGCAAAGAAGCATAGCAATCTTGGTTGCTATCCCTGTTTTGATAAAGATAAATACCAAGAACAAAACTGGAGCTATCTGTGGGTAGGCAAACAGGCCTAAAGACCAGAAAAGTATTAGTGCCTTAAGCAGATCTAGAGAACAGAGAGACATTAGTATCTTAAACCACATGGTAACTACTTTACCCCAATACACAGTAATTAAAACCAAATTGTAATCAGCACAGCTTTTTTCACTTTCCCGGCCAATGCACCAAATATGTTTGTCATGGTCTGGACAAACTTAGGAGGAAGACTCGAAGAGCTTCCTCTGCAACAGATAGGGTTCAAAACTCCCTTCTTCTTCCCTTAAGAATTTCTCGGAGGAAAGTGAAAAACCTGTTTATTTAGCAAAACCCAGCTGCTGGGGGCGGTGCACGCAGGCACCAGGGGAAGGGAAAAGAAATAAAAATAAAAATGAATAATGTTAGATAATAAACCTCTCGTGAGGAGGATAACCTGAATGAATCAAAGTCTTGAGTCTTTGGCAGGTGTGGTCTTCTGCTCTGTCTCTAGCTAGCTGCTTGAGTACGGAGTAGGCCCTGTCCAGGCCCGGGGGGTGTAGGCTCCGGARAGATGGTATGTAGAACAGAGCYCAGTTGTCTGTTGTACAGTTCYAAAGGAAGAAGAAAAAGAAAATACAATCCCAGAAAAAGACTGTCTTCTTCCAGTGCCTCAGGCAGAGGAGGGAAAAAGCCAAAAGCAAGTTTTAACTCCATCCAAATATCCTTCAGCTGAGTAAAAACTAGGCAAAAGCTCACAAGAAAAAGGTAAAGGTAAAAAAAGTGTCCCTTCCCCTCCAACTATGGAAAGCGACTGCCAAGATGTTCTCTCCTCAGAACCATAACATAGCAAGCTGATAAAGGTGAAAGAATGTAAATATTCTTTGAAGAAAACCAAAACATTGCTCCTGGCTTCTTGAGCCAGCTTAAAGACACAGAGTTAATACTTTTCATTAAGCAGGCAATTGGGATATATAGCATCATAAAGTCACTCCAGGACAGTGTGCCATAAATTTTGGATCCCAGGTGTCCAGACTTTAGCTCCCTCAGGCTTTGTTCATTGAAGCTTATCAGGGTTAGTTTAGCAAAACTTAAAGTTTTGGTGATCCAATAATCACACTTTAACCATAGGAGCCTGTGAAAAGAAAGTTAGCTATGTGCTGGCCAAAGTGGAAAATTACATTGCTTAACTTCTTATGATTGATGCACTGCTTATGATTAATTAAAACAATTTAAAAGTTAAAGCCATTAATTAGAAAAAATAATTAGGAAAGTTATATCATTTCCAACAATCACGTTGTTCCTGCTGCTGCTCAGGGAGAAGAGTCCTTCTCCTGCTCTAGCATGGGGTCCCTTCCATGGGAGACAGTCCTCCATGAACTTCTCCAATGTGAGTCCTTCCCACAAGCAACAGTTCTCCATGAACTATTCCAATGTGGCCCCCTTTTCATGGGGTGCAGTCCTTCAGGCACAACTTGCTCCAGTGTTGGTCTCCCACAGGGTCACAAGTCCTGCCAGGAAACCTGCTCTGGCATGGTCTCCTCTCTCCACAGGTCCCTGTCAGGATCCTGTTCCAGTGCGGTCTTCCTACAGGGTCACAGCTTTTTTTTGAGCATCCACCTGCTCCCTGTGTGGGTCTCCTCCACAGGCAGGCTGCAGGAGAATCTTGGCTCCAGTGCCTGGAGCACCTCCTCCACTGACCTTGGTGTCTGCAGAGTTGTCCTCTCACATATTCTCACTCCTCTCTTCTCTGAGCACAATTGCATCTGCTCAATAACTGTTTTCTTTCTTAAGTATGTTATCCCAGAGGCATTACTATCATTCCTGATTGGCTTGGCCTTGGCCAGCGGCAGGTCAATCTTGGAGCCGGCTGGCATTGGCTCTGTCAGACGGGAAGGTTCTGGCAGCTTTTTACAGAAGCCATCCCTGTAGCCCCCCCGCTACCAAAACCTGGCCATGCAAACCCAATACAGTGTAGATCAGCATCTTTTGCAAGTACAGAGAAATTACTTTCTTCATCTTCTTTAAATCAACTAACTATATTCAACAGCCAGTTAAAAAAAAAATTGTCAGGAGTTAAAATTTTCTAGTCCATGAATTAAAACAAGGTGTGAGATGAATTAATTGATCTTAGTTGAAAGGTGATAGTAACTAGAGTCAGTCTATCAACTGACCAGACAACAGGTAGTATTTAATACGGCTTTAATAACCCAGTGAAATGCCACAAATGTTCTGGTTTTAATTTTCTTGTGTAGCCAGCCTGCTGTCTTGGGGTGACTTTATGATGCTCTATATCCCAATTGCCTGCTTAATGCAAAATATTAACTCTGTGTTTTTAAGCTGGCTTGAGAAGCCAGGTGCTGTGTTTTGATTTTCTTCAAGGGTGTTTACATTCCTGGTTTTATCGCTAGCTGTGTGTGTGGTTCTCAGGAGACAACTCTCGCCGGCTGCTTTTCTGCAGTTGAATGCAAAGGGAACGCTTTTTTTTACTTTTACTTTTACCTTTTTTTCCCTGTGAGCTTTCGGCCCTGCTTTTACTCAGGTGAGGGATACTTTTGGCTTTTTTTTTCCCTCCTCTACCTGAGGCAAGGAAAGAAGATAGCTTTTTTTCCTGGGACCGTGGGTTTTTTTCCTTCTTCCTTTGGAACTTTACAACAGACCACTGAACTCTGGGGCCTATACCCTGGGCCCGGAGAGAGGCCTGCACCATCCTAGGCCCAGAGGGAGAGCAGAAAACTACACCCAGGAAACAAAGGACTGAATTCATCCAGGTTGTCTTCACCATGAGAGGTTTATTATCTAACATTATTCATTTTTTTATTTTCCTTTCCCTTCCCCTGGTGCCTGCATGCACCCCCCCAGCAGCTGGTTTTGTTAAATAAACAGTTGTTTTCACTTTCCTCTGAGAAATTCTTAGGATGGGGGGGGAAGGGAGTTTTAGAACCACTATATTTTGCAGAGGAGACTCTTTGAGTCTTCCTCCTAAGTTTGTCCAAACCGTGACACCTGCTTAAGGAGGTTTAGCCATTAAACAATTTAGAATAAGATTTCATTTTCTGTCCCAATGCAGCTTCATCTCTGCTTAATAAATGGGACATTTATCATTTTTGTACTGTATAATTACATACTGGATAAATACTTTTAGTCGTTTCACAACTGAAAGGAAGTGTTCTGTTTAAGCAAAAGAATGCAGCTTGGGAATGAACAGCTCTTCTGAAAAATATGTCAAACAGTCATTCTTAATGAAGCAGATTAATTTTTCTTTATTTGTTAATCAGGTGTGCAGTGTTATGCTCTGCAGACCAGCAGCTATTGGCCTTGTGGTACTACCATCCAGTGTTTCAGTCTGTGCAAATCCTGTTACCTTAGCTGCAGGGGTTCTTGCTTTCCGATTAAAAACTTGTGACAACCTAGCAATGAAATGAGGGCTGTGCCAGCTTAACAGACTCTCCCTTTAAAGCTGTGTCCATATACAGCTGTTGCAGGCTCATAGAAAACAAATCCCTGTGTGTTCCTCTCTCCTTGGCACACTTGGCCAACCCTATGCCATCCTCTGCTGGTCTGGAGGGACTTCTCAGACCCTGCCCTTGCTTTCTAGGCAAGAAATTAGTTATGGCTCTGCTAGCAGCTCATTGTTCGGGGTTGATGTCAGTAATTATTCTGTCACTGCCTCCTTACTTGGTGTCACCTTATTATGGTGATCAGAGTGCTAAAGACCGTATTCAGAATGGAGGCTGTAATACAATATTGTCTTTCATCAGATAACTGCAAAGCTACTGAAAAATATATTCCTGTGAACTATGGCTTTCTCTTTAGTGCTGACGAGCCATGAGATCTGTGGTTGCTCTGGGGACAAGTTGAAGGATGCCAGACTTGGTCAGGGCTGCTCATCAGCCCTCCTTCCTGTGTAAGAGATGAGTTGGTGCCAATACAACTTCACCCTGCTTGTTGCTCTTCCAGCCTAGGCAGTACTGGTGGCTTCACACAGGATTTGTATGTTTGAAGAGCTGCAGGAAGATCTCAGTTTTGATCCCCTTAGCTAGTTGTCAGGAGCAGGGAAGGAGAACAAACTAGTGTTGTCATTTGATTGTGGTTCATAGGGGCTGCTCACTGAATTTTTACCCACCATGACTTCCAGGCTTCTATTTAGATAAACTTCTTTCAGCTTTTTTTTTTCCTAAAGCCCTCTGTAACTGGGGAGGCAAAGTTAAACAGACATAATGGTAGGAAGGTTTAAGTTCCTGTGTGTGCCTGAACCCCAGGTTTGCAGAACTTGGCAAGAGGAATGTGGGTACAAGGTGTGTATCCCTGCTGTGACAGGCTGCATTTTGCTACTGTTGGTATTGATGTGATGAGTGAATGATAATGTTGGCTTTCACATGTATGAATTTAACATTTACCAATGATAATGTACTATGTAGAAATAGTGTTAAGGTAAAATATAGTTAAGTAGAAACAAAACTAGAGTGAATTGTAACTTTGAAATAGTTGTAATAGATACATGGTAATAAATATCTTAAGCTAATAAACTACAGAGCCAGAGACCAGGACAATTCAAAACAACAGAGAAGATAAACTGCATGCATCCCAGGAAGTCTGGAAGCCCATTATCTCACCAGATCCCACAAGCATCTCAGGAAGTCTGTTATCTCATCGAAAGCTCACACCTCCCAGACAAACTGTCAGCTACAAATTAAGTTATACCGGAGGGGGATGACTGCCTCTTCAATTCTGAAGTAATGCAGAGGACCCAAGGCGGCATCAGGCTGGCAAAGAGGACAAGGACTGGAGGCGGGGGAGTTGAGTGAAGTATAAATTACCTTTTGGGCTTAATGAATATGTAACAGTTTGAGAATGTACTTAAGCTCACCATAAAATGAATGGAGTGTGCCTCTGGCAATCTGCTAAGCGCCCAGCGCTGTGTTTGCCTTTGTTTTACTAATAAATATTCAAATATTCAATATTACGCTACTAAAATTTCAGCCTACGAATTCATTTATAACATTGAGAAGGATGAAGGACTTCTGTCCCCTGGTGAGAGGGGGAGACCACACAACAAAGGAAACCTCATCTATAAATTGATCCTTGTCCCAATCCCCCTGTGTAACATGGAGGTGAATTCAGCAGAAGAAAGAAATGGGGGGAAGGTTACATTTCTCCATAGCTGTGCAGAACAGGAGTCTGGAATGCTTTTTTGGGGTGGTTCTTGGCTCATGGCAGCAGCTCGGCTGTTGTGGTATGAAGCAGGTGTGTACAGGATTCCCCCTGCAGTCACTTGCCTCTGCTCTCTCCATTGGGGATTTTCCCTCATGAATTGAATGGCCTGAGACTGGGTTTGATGTCTCTCATCCTGTTAGTGATGATGAAAGTTGAAAGTAGGAGTGAGGGCTGAGCTGGTTGTTGCTGTGTGATGGGTGAGGACTGCGGGTGCTGTGGCTGCTACACTTTACTCTCACTTCAAGGGGAAAAAAATGTCTTCCTATCATCTCTTTTTAATTAGGAAGTATTTGATCATTTAAAATTGACAGTGTATGAGGCAAACTATTCCTTTAGAGCTACCCTTAAGTTTCTTGGGGAGTATAACGTTCATAGTATGGTTAAAATGTTCAGTCAAATAATCCTCTTAAGGGGAAAAAAAAGGGGGAGGAGGCTTGAGAAGAATGATACAAATCAGCCAGCACAGGGTGAACACTGCCTACAGGACTTGGCTCAGGCTTGGTGCCTCATCAGGTGCCTGGGCAGGCAAGTACTAAATCTTTGCCTAAACAAAAGCAAAGCCAAAGGGTTTTGTTTCAACTGTGTCGGTATGTACTTATGGCTGAATGTGCTGCTTGGGAATGCTTATACTGCTGAACCAAGGATGGTAACTGGTATTGAATAGACTTCTGTTATCATACCAAACTAAAATCACTTGGAAAGGTTTGATTAAATGAAATTTCTGGTCTAGAAGTCCCCTTTTCAGGCTTTTTTTTAATCTCTGTACTTCAAAATCTTGGATACAAAAATTTATTGCACAAGTGTGAGTGATATATTTTTTTCTTCCCCTTTGTCTTTCCCAATCTCCTGAGCTTAGATACAGAAACTTCTTGATTTATCCTTTGGCCATGTGATTTCATATCTGGCAGAACTTGTCATTGTGGCTGCAGAATTGTTGTAGAGGGAATGGGATCAGCTGTGCTTTGCAGCATTGCCTCAGTAGTGACTAATGGAGGAGGGTGGGAAACTAGAGAAGCTGAGTAAAAGCAAATAGAAAGGTCATTCAGCTGGAGTGGTACAATGGGCTACTGACCTTGTATTTTGACATGAGTATCTGTTGTGGGGTTTTCCAGCACTCCTTGTAGACAAAATCCAGTGGGTATTGACTGACTCCTTCAGAAATATTGTGTTTTGTATGTGGTAACTTTCTTCAGTTCTTTCTAACTTTTCAGATAAAGATTGAGAGTTGATCTTGATGGTCTGGGGAGTCAGCTTTCCACTGAAGCCAACTTTCTGATGTTTAAAAGTCTTGTTCTGTTGCTACAGGGATTTGAGGTAGTGTTTGGCCTCTGCTTTCTAGGTATGTGACTCATACCTTAAAAGCAAAGCTCTGCCCATCTTGGTCTGTGCTGTTCTGCAGCCTGAGGAAGAAAGGCAAGAAGGCTTTTCTTTACACTGGAGTGATTTGGAAATGTGACTCTGGCAAAGCAATCTCTGGGAATTTGCAGGGAATGGAGTTGAAGGTTGCATACTTTTAACTTGATTTGAATTTCTAAAATATCAGGAAAAGCTTGTCTAAAATCTAAGCTGTAGGAATTGGTATGGCTGTTTGGCATCTGGAATTAAGTGGGCTCTGAACTGTGGTATATAATATAGAATTATATTGCTATTTAGATGTGTATGCCTAAATGCCTCTAGTATTCTTTAAATGTACCCTCTAATTTTTCAGGAAATAAGGATATATACTTGGGTGGAATGGAGTAAATGAAAGTAATCCATGTATATTGGAGAATAATTGATACACATCAGGAGACTGGTTTTAGGTGTTCCAGTAAAAAGAATGTGAAAACTTCAGTGGCACCATTTTACGGATCCTTTGGGTTTAATGTTTGAGCCCACAATCTTTTCTGAGTAACTGGGAAGGAATGGGAATGGAGTAAGCAAGCAGATTTGCTACAGGGAGAAATGCAAACAAAGAGATGGAAGGAGTAAAGGTAAATTGCCAAAGTGAGGTGCTGCTCTCTGGTACATGTAGGGAAATGGCAGAGCTTCAATGGATGTGTGCTTTGCCACTTCTGTAAGGCATCTCATGTCTGTTTTCCCTTTTTTTAATCTAGTAGAGCACTAGTGCCCTTCTCAGTGGGCTGTAGTGGGAGGTTGAGGCTTATGGGTTTGTTCTCTCCTGCTGACACTTGCTGCTCTTGCTGATCAGTATGTTTGACTCTCAGGTCTGCATCCCCTCCTTTGCACAGATCTGTCTGTGCCTCACCTTCTCTTGCGGGAGCCCTCCCGTGCTCCTCCGTGTGCTTTCTGGTGGAGGTAGGGCCTCTCAGAGCCCTCACGACTAGCTATTGAAGATTCATGAATTTTCTTTCCAGCCATGTTGTGGAAACAAAGGGCTATTGTGTTCAGCCTTTGTCCTTGCTGTGTGCAGGGGCCCTTCAAGAAGTAGCTCTTCCTCCCCTCTATTCCAACCAGCATCTGCATGTTTGCTACTTTTTTATTTATTAGTAGATAGTACTGAATAAAGTACATCTTTGAGTGGTTTTCTAACTGTAAAATTTATTGCTAATGATACCTTGGGTGCAAAGGACTAACAAAACACTATTTCGAGAGACTGAGTACCCAGACAGTTATGAGATGCTTAAAGTAAATAAGGAAAAGGTGAACAAATTGCTGCAAGTGAAATGATGCTTAAAACACTTGATCTGCAAATGTTACTTATAGTTTTTTCAAGATGAGGTTCACTATAAAATAACATTTAATGTGACATGCTTTTGAATTTGTTTTAAAATAGGATACATTCAATTAAGACTGAATCCAGTAGACTGTCTTGCATGTCATGGACCTGCTTGTGTCTCTTCATTTTGCAATGCCTGCTTTTCTGGTCCTGTCATGGGTAAAAGGAGCTTCTGTATGTACCATGTCTTTCAAAATGCCTTGAGCATCTTGAGAAAGAAAGAGCCTGTTGTCACTATGTCATAGCAAACGTTATAATTCAGTCCCCAAAAATCAAATATTTCATTAACTTTTTGCTTCTATTTCAGACTTTATTTAGTCAGTTAATGAATGAGAGAAATTCCACGTAGGCACATACTATTATATAGTAAGCCTTGTTTGCATGCAACAAACTGCTTGAACTCCTACTTGACAGTTCAAGGAGTGGCTCCTTCATCCCACAGGGAAGAGTAAAGTTTTAAATAACACTTATTGATAAAAGGAAGCAAATGAAGAGTTCTCAGTTAATCGATTTTATATATATCCTACACAGGTTGCAATACAGACGCTTCTCTCACTTGTAAAGGTTTAATTTGCTTTTAGGTCATGCTTGTCGGTGAAAGGCTAATATATCAGCAAACTTGTGTGTGAACCTTTACTCCTTTTGCAGGATCTTAGAAATAACTGAAGTATACCAAATAAATGGAAAAAATTTAAACCTACCAGTATGTATGGGATAATCACAAAGGTGGCTGACAGAGGAAAAAGCCATTCATGTTTATTCACCATCTAATAGCAATTGAGGAGTTGCTGGGCTAAACCAGTCCAAGAAGCATTGCTAAAACAGTTTGTGGCTATAAGTGTCAGAGGTCTGTTTGGAAATAATAGGTATGAGTTGTTACTTCTTTTGCTAATGTGGCTTGTAGAGATACAAACCGCTGCTTCTGGTTTCACTCTATGGTTTCTTGAAACTCTCAAACAGCTTAAAATAGATGGCTTTCTTGTGGCTTTCTAAACTTGGATGTCTTGCTAAACTTGTACATTTCCTTTAAACAGGTTGCAAAATAAAAGCACTAAGGGCCAAGACAAATACTTACATTAAGACCCCCATTCGTGGAGAAGAACCTGTCTTTGTTGTCACTGGGCGAAAGGAGGACGTAGCCATGGCTAAAAGGGAAATTCTCTCAGCTGCTGAACACTTCTCCATGATCAGAGCATCACGCAACAAGAGCGGTCCTGCCCTGGGAGGCCTGCCATATACCCCTAACCTGCCAGGTCAGATGACAGTCCAAGTCAGGGTGCCTTACCGTGTAGTTGGGCTGGTGGTTGGACCGAAAGGAGCTACAATCAAAAGAATTCAGCAGCAGACCCATACCTACATAGTCACCCCCAGCAGGGACAAGGAGCCAGTCTTCGAAGTCACAGGAATGCCTGAAAATGTCACCTGTGCACGTGAGGAGATAGAGATGCATATAGCCCTGCGTACTGGGAACTACATCAAGCCAAACAAAGAGAATGATTTCCACTACAATGGTACAGATGTGATCTTTGAAGGAGGCACTCTCAGGTCTGCATGGCTTACTTCTAATCCTGTCCCTCCTAGCCGCACCAGAATGATTTCTAATTATAGGAATGACAGCTCCAGCTCCTTGGGAAGTAGTTCCACAGATTCCTATTTTGGAAGCAATAGATCGGCTGACTTCAGCCCAACAAGTCCGTTCAGCACAGGCAACTTTTGGTTTGGAGAAACGTTGCCTTCAGTGGACACGGAAGACCTTGCGGTTGACTCTCCTGTTTATGACTCCTTACCAATGCATTCCCAAACCATTTGGACTCCTTTTGAACCTGTAAACCCTCTCCCTGGCTTTGGTAGTAACCCTGCTAGTAATGCCAAGTCTCAATGCCGAGGGAGTCAGCCATCTACTCCTTGCATGTCGCCCACATTTCCAGAAAGCTTGGATCACCCGCTGTCTGGGAGAGTGAGGAATGACCCATCTAGCACTGGCCACCAAGCAGGCCTTCCCATCTACATCCCTGCATTCTCCAATGGCACCAACAGCTATTCATCTTCCAATGGTGGCTCCACATCCAGCTCGCCCCCTGAGTCAAGACAGAAGCATGACTGCGTGATCTGCTTCGAGAGCCAAGTCATTGCAGCCCTGGTCCCCTGTGGTCACAATCTCTTCTGCGTGGAGTGTGCCAACAAAATCTGTGAAAAGGAAATACCATCATGTCCCATTTGCCAGACAGCTGTTACTCAGGCAATTCAAATTCAATCTTAAATATATAGAGATATTATTATATGTGGACTTTTAAAGACTCTTAAAGGCATGGGTATAATGGTACCCTCTAGTAAACTTTCTAATGAATTCTGACTGTTGGACTTTCTTGGGATTAGGCTGAAGTTATTAATAAATTTTTACTTTCTCAAAAGGCTGCTATGGTAACACTAAACTTAAGTGGTCTCTGGTTCAGTGTAAGCAGATGGCTTGTTTAGCAGAGACATCTGGTGTAATGTTATGGCACAGTGAGGGGAAGTTTTCATAAATTACACAACTGAAAAAACCCCCACCTTTTCCAGGCTTTTCTAAAGGATCTCTGTTAATTGTTTGGCTTCTCTGTGCTGTCAGCAATGAACCTTGTTGCCTAAATGCAAAAGTACTTGTCTGCTATGGAGAATGTGTGGTATTATCAATGTATCAAACACTTCCAGTGCTGTCTTCTACCAGTTTTGAGGAAATATTTTTTGCTTTGTGTGACAACTTATGCCTAATTCTTCAGCATTGCAAATATCTTTTGTTTTAAAGCATAGTTTGATTGTGTTATTGGCAGGTTCAGATAATAAATTACAGTGAGGTGGGAAGAGAGAAGTTGCCAGATGCACCTCCATTTTGTCCTTGATAAGGGCAGTATGTTCAGAGGATCAGGAATGTCTCAATTTGTGAATTCCTACCCACTGCTTTTCTTGGTGTAATGTGGGAAAAGTCTGGCTGGCTTCATCCAGTTACAGTAAGGGCTTTGGGATGCATGTACTTCAACTTAGAGTGATGATGCTGACATTCTGTTCATTAGTCTGATCAAGCTGTTCTTTAATTTCCTTTTTAGAGAGTATATAGTTCAAAATGTGAAGCATTTTTATGTTCAATCCATGTCTTACACATATATAAATATATATTTTATTTTTAGTAAGAAAAAGGAAAAATGGGGAGTTGTGTAAATGTCCTTGTATTATTCATGACAGCAGCTGTGACAGTGGCCCTGCAATCAGTTTACTTCATTTCAAAACTGTCTTTCAAAAAAAAAAAAGTCTCTTGAATGAGCTTCTTACATTTCAACCTGTGGATGTTTCTAGCTTTTTCATCCTCAGTACATTCCCAAATCTGTGCTGGCATATATTAAAACAGCAAAAACAAAGAAAAAAAAAAAGACACAAAAGTAGAATTCTGATGTATTTTTTTCTATTTTTTAAAGCATTATTTTCCCAAGACAATCTTTTTTTCTCAGTGTAACAAAAAAATTGTATTAAACTAGTAAATATACCAAAAAAAATATTTTTATTGCCACTTGAAGAGTTACATTTTGTATAAAAGTTTACAACTAAGAGTTGCCTTGAAGGCATATTATGAACTGCATAACTTTAATTGTTTGTAGGATAGTTACATGTCAGTATTGAAATCTGATCTCTAGCTGCAGTCTTATAGATGCGAACAAATGTTCACTGAGCATGTATTTTATTGCATTGTACACTGCAACTAATAAGCCAAGGAATCAACAGACATTAGGTGCGTGTACCACTTCTATAAACCACAAACTAAGAATAAACTGATAAACTTGATCTAGCTTAGTATTTGCTAATTTTACTACACTCTTTGTTATGTATATGTAGGGAGGTCATAGGGATTATAAATTCAATTTTAGTAAAGTTTAAAAATTATATATTTTATGATAAAGGGCCTTTAACTTATGATGGCCAAAGCACTGATATTATATATTTGCTGTAAAGACAATTATGAGAGTTTTATTTTTCTGATATTAAAAGTTACTTAATAAAGACTTGTTTCCATTAACTTGAATGTTTTGCTGTCTTCATGGTTGTCACTTGGAGCAGCTCAGGCAGGCTGGGGCTGGCTGATATCCCCCACCCAACCAGGGTCGTTCCTGGTGCTTAGTACTTCATGTGCAGGGCTGAGGCTGGTGGTATCCCATTCCAGTGCTACAGGGCACCACTCCTGAAAGAAGTTTAACTGGTATAAACAAAACTTGAGGGGTTTTGTGGTTTGTTTTGTTGGGGTTTTTTTCCCCAAAATACCCTTGGCCCAATTTTTTCCAAAGTTGCAGGAAACTTTCCAGGATCTGCTGGGTTAAAGTTTAAAATAAATGCATGCAAAATGAGCTGAAGTAGATGAGGGGAGGGTGCAGGTTGTTGCTAAGAAAACAAATGGGTTTTGGGCAAATGAGCTGTGCCAGGAGCTGTAGGAAATCCCAAATACTGAGGCTGGCAGCTGCCTGCCCCAGAATATGACATGGTTTAGTGGTGGACTTGGCAGGGCTGGGTCAATGGTTGGCATCAACGGTCTTAAAAGATCTTTTCCAATCTAAACCATTCTGTGTCCATAAGTCAAGGGGAAAAAAAATATGGACCATAAAGTCACTTAGGTTGGAAAAGACCTCTAAAATCAGGGAGTCAAGTTGTTAACCCAGCACTGCCAAGTCCACCCCTAAACCATGTCTCCAAGTGTCACATCTACATGCTTTTTAAATCCTTTCAGGGATGGTGACTCCATCACTATGCTGGGGAGCCCGTTCCACTGCCTGACCACCCTTTCAGGGAAGAAATTTTTCCTATGCTCCCTCCAATCTAAACTGCCCCTAGCACAACATGAGACTGTTTCATCCTATTGCTTGTTACTTGGGATGCTCCATGCCTGCTCCCCACTTGGGATCTGCTCCCTCAGCCTGTGCTAACCTGAGTGGCATGTCAGTGGTGCATCCCTTCTGCCTTCTGCTGACACCAGCTGCCCAGGTGTCCCCACGGATCCCTACCCACAACAGCCATTCCCACCTCTGCCACCACCATGCTATGCCTACTTGGTCATGTCACTACACCCAGCACCCAAACCTGCCATCCTCGTGCTGGCCATGCAGCTTCCCTGCTCTGAGCATGGCCATGCTGCTTTGAGCTGCTTTGGCTGCATTTACTTCAAGACAGTGCTTCACCCTGACTCGACAAATCAACAAAATCAACCCAAACTGCCAGTCTGCCCCAGGGTGTCCCCATCTGCTGCCATCCTATGTCTATGAAGAACATGACCAAAAGGAGACATGACCCACACCATCTGCAGGGTGCTCCCAAAGCTGCTGGTCCCCCCCCATTTTTTCAGCCATGGCAGATGGAGCACTAGTGGACACATAGTGGCACCTATCCCAGAGGCCCTGAGGCAGCTACACAACCCCCTGGTGCATAGCCATCACACTGTGGCAGAACCCAGCCTTGTGTCCCTTGGGTCACTCCAGTACCCCCATGGACATGCAAATAGCAACATGGTGGGCAGGGGTCTGAGACGGGGCCATCCTTCAGCCCCTTGGGCAGCACAGAGGTGCTCAGACTGAGACATTTTGGGCCAGCTTTAGCTTTGTGACATGGATTTATTCCATGCCTACAGCCATGTGGTTGTATCAGAGGATTTAAATGTGCATCATGTGCTGGTATGTAGTTTCTCAGTGCTCTAAAGGCAAATACCAGTGTACTATCCAAGGGTTTTACATTGGCCACAATGACCAGCCACCAGTTACAAAATAGTTGCTAACAGTACCAGGAGCGAGCATCTAGAAAGCTCTCTGGAGAGGTATGGAGCTAAAACTGCTTTAAGATGGCTTATGGAGGGACTGTGCAACTGAACAGGAACATCTTGGCCACAGAGAATTTGAGGATTCAATGTTTCTGTATATATAGGAAGATGTTCGGGAATGGGGGAGAAGTATCATCTTTCACATTAGTTATTAGTCTGGTACCTCAGGACACAATTTATGCATTGGTGCCCTCTAACCTGCCACAGCTACCTGTGCGGGTGGGCAGAGGCATTCTGTTGTACCCATTCCTGCTCAAACAGGGCACCAGATCTGCAACGGAGAAGGAATCTTCACCCTGCCTCATGCTCATAAATCACTGGAGTTCAGAGGGTTGGTATATGTTTTTTCCCTTTCTCTCCCCATGGGATGCAGCTGCTTATGGAGATGAGCAGATGCAGAGCATTACAGATGCATCACCTGCCTCCTGCTTTATTCCTACATTGCATGACTTGTGGTGGTTGGTATTTGATTCATTTATTGGGAAGAGTTCTGCAGCCTGATGACTGCAGGAGCAGATGGACTAGAGCTCCTGTGCACCTTTTAACATGGGATGGCAATCACTCACGCACACATGGCACTCATTCTGATCTCTGGTCCTTCCTCTGAGACCCTACCACACACACACAGCTTGGCTGGTGGCTTAAATGAAGTAATTTCCATTAACATGAACACCCACAAAACTGTTGTGCCCCGACAGCTTAAGGCAGACTGGTACCTGTGCACTTGCAGGTGCCCAGAGACATTTCTACACTGGACACTGACCTTGGCTTTGGGTTTGATACTAGTTGCACTCAAGTACCTGAGACATGGGATTCTGAGGAGGGACCCTCTGGAATCACAGCCCTGCTCCAGCAAGCTCTCCTAGCCCTGACACAGTTCAAGACTGCAGCTAGCAGCTCCAACAGCTGACCAGAAACAGGATAAAAGCTCTCCACTGAATGAAATAAAGAAGCCAAAGACTTGAATTGTTACCTTTTTTAATCAAAAACATACTCTGTAACAGAATTTCAGGAAAGTTAACTACAGTATATTATCCACAAACTAGGTCTAATGAAAAACACAGTAAGCTACAAAGGAACTACTGGGAATTCTGTTGACCACTTATCAAAAGGCAATGGCTGAAAGAAGAAATGCTTAACTAGGCTTTCATGCTCAAAAAAAACCCTCTCACAG
This sequence comes from Amblyornis subalaris, assembly GCA_018881555.1. Taxonomy (NCBI): domain Eukaryota; kingdom Metazoa; phylum Chordata; class Aves; order Passeriformes; family Ptilonorhynchidae; genus Amblyornis; species Amblyornis subalaris. The sequence goes on from JACAXG010000233.1 coordinate 81,508, forward strand.
CAGGTTTTGGGTTATGGGTACTTCGCAGCTCTCAATCCAGCTGAATCACTTCATCCTGCTACCAAACTTCACCAGAAAGACACAGAAAAAGGTACAGGAGCAAGAAAGTCCTAGGTGGTTTTGGTGAACTTGTACAAGTCCTGCAAATTTAGGAGCGGTATATCACCCAAAAGGCACAACAGCAGCCAACAGTGCCAAAACCTCTTGAGATATTCTTGACAGTAGTTCTGCTTTCATCAGGTCTCACCAAGTGAAACTTTCACATTGCTGAAAAGTCAAGTCAGTTCTTGGGGACCTCAGCAGCGTCATGTGCAGCAGCTTTGAGTCAGCATGGTCACACTCCTTAGATGATTTTCAGAAACACGCAATCAAGAAGAGTATTTTGAAAGTGAATGACACAACAAAAGATGTTCAGCATCCAGCTCCTACATGACTGGTGGAGGAGCACTTTCCATTTTTGTTTCCCTGTCCAGGACCAAAGTGCCAATGAGCTGCATCAGGGGTTAGAAGCATGAGCACAAAGCTGGTTAACACACATGCCTAAGACAGGCAACTTGCAAATCTCAGTCCCAAGAACAGTGCCATGGTCCTCAAAAACCTGTTACCAGTCATGGAAATACTTCTGTTATCAGCAGGACTGGGCAAGATCATCACTTTTAGTCTTTCAAAAACCAAAAGACAGTAACCTCTCAAAAATTGCATCTTTAAAAATACCTGACAACTAAGCATCTTACAATTTTATATAGCAGATGTTAATTAGCATGGGGCCTAACAGGAGCAGGGGGGCAGGAAAGAGGATTTCTTAAATGAAATCTGAATCCCACTTAGATGAAGATCCATGTGGCTGTCTTTAACCAGTTGCATTAAAGTGACCAGCAAACCCAGTCACTGTGTAACAGAGTAAAAATGCAAATTGAGACAGTCCTTTCTAAAGCGCTTACTCTTCAAAGAAGAGATTAAAGATGTCTCAATAAAGACCACTATCAAGACATAACATTTGAAGGGTTTAGAGGCAGAAGCCCCTCCTATATACACTGGCATAGGAATTTTATAATGGTTCCTAGTAAAAGAACAGAGGCAGTTGTTCCTGAGCTACACAGAGAGAATGCTGTCATCAGAAGTGTTACAAGAAGATGGTCTCAAAGGTAAGGCACAAGAGTTGGACACAGGTTCAATGACTACTGCTGCTACAGACCTGTTTGGTGACTGGGGGAGACCATTGTCTTGTTCAAAGTGTAGGTCCCTCTCTAGAAAGCAGAAGGGTACTTCTCAGGTCTTCAGTAGGCCAGAGCTGTTAATGAAGTGGTTTATATCACAGTCAGGGGCTCCAGGTCTCTGAGCACATCATTCTCATCAAGCCCAGAAAAGTGATGAAAGGAACAACCACTTCTAACCACCACTGTTTAGCGGTTATGGCTCCTTCCAAGGGATTCCTGTAGAATTAAGTATTTTTAAACCATTCCAGAAAAAAGCTTTCCTCTCCTACATCTCTACCATGTTAACTTTAAATGCCCTCACTTTCAAAACTAACAGTAACACAGATAAAGAGATCTAAACCTTCTGGTGCTAATCCCAGCTCACCAGTACACTCAGTGAAATTACAAAGTATTCCAGCACAATGTGTTTTTTGAGGAGCACATAACCAAGGGTGAGAAACACAGAGGTAATTACTTCATTGAAAGAACTAAGCAGAGCAGACATGGGAACAGGATTGCAAGCAGGAGATTGCTAGCTGAAAAAATACTTGTTGAATTCACGACATTCAGAGCTGAAGGACACGTGATTCTGGCATCCTTGACATCCCTGCCTGCTGCATGTATGGGGATCATCATGGCTGTCAAGTAGCTGTAGCTCTTTTTCAACTCTCAGAAAAAGACATAAATGCAAGACTCAAAGATTCAATGTGCTGCCACTGAAGGGTTTCTAACCCATTATGCACTGCCTTTTATGCCTTGTCATAAAAGTACAAAAAATTAAGTTAAAGGCATATTAAGAACTAAGAATGAGATTCTCTCATTTTGACCTTTAACAGTTACAACAGCATCTTATCAGAAACTGCCTGTTGGAGAAGATGAATGCCTTTTCAGTATTTGTACTGCCTCACAGAATGCTCAGATTTCTTCTGATGTGGAGCCTGCAATTTCTTGTTTCTGATAAACTCATCTGACATTATTTTGTTGTTCTATTCCAAACATTTTGGGCCATCTAAATACTACACTGTAGGTACAGACTTAAGGAGACTTGCAAAACATCTGCAAAGAAAACTAATCTTAAAAGTTTAATTCTTTCAGACTATAGTACGGGCCGATACACCAACAGGCAGAAGCAATCTTTCACTATTTTATCAAAGTTTGGCACAATCAAAATATAAGTAATTGGTACAGAGTTTTCTGTGAAGCAGTCATATACAGATCAGTCATCCACCAAGAAAAACACCTTGCAAAACCACAAAGTTAAATAGGGAGTAAGCTCATGGACTCCTAATCAAATGAACAGCCTGTTATAAGCAATTCATGAGTCAGAAGGTTACACACTTTCCAAACACTGAGGCACCTTGTACCCAGCAGTAAGTGCAGGGCAGACAATCTAATAGGGAGACTGGCAAGGACATGTAGTCAGGCTTTTAATTTCTTCCCCCAAATCAAGGTTTCTGTTGTGGATGAAGCGTAACCAAGCTGCTGGTTAATAAGCTTCTCTGAGAATGTAGTCTGAATCCTCTACTGAAAGTGTTCCTCAAGAATGTGAAGCAGCTTGCTTTGCAGACAAAATAGATTACTTGGGAGAGAAAGCAAAATGAAAAAGGTTTTAAACTAAAGGCCTTGAGAAAAGCAAACACTTTTTCCATACATCAAGAAGTTGCTGCATAAGAGAAAAGAAAAAGTGATCTCATTAGAAGTTAGTCTGAAGAAGACAACACTGTTAGTGAAAATACAGAGAAAATGGATGCATTTCTGGCCATCGCTCCCTAGTCATCTGTCTTCTGTACTTCCACACCTAAGAGAAACGATGACTGCTGACTTCCTTCATAAGAATTCCAGCATATGGGAGAAGCAATACGTAAACACTGTGTCACAGCCCTCTACAGATTCCTGAAACTATGCAAGAAACTTGTCAAAAAGCTTTTGAATAATCTCTTCCAAGACTTCTGCTTCTATTAACCACTCCAACTGTGCTGCCAGGTCAGCTCAGCACAGCACAGCAGGCAGACCGAACCTGCAGTGCTTGAAGGACTTCAGTGTATGCCCTTCTAAGCCTGTTTAATTAAGCTCCAACTCCCTACACACATGCTGAAAAAGAAGGAATTCCTGCTCTCTCTCCATACCCCATCAAACAGCCAAAAAGATATATCCTCAGGACATGCTTTTATTGAGAAGCAGTGAAAGTCAGAAAAGTTGGACTTGTTTCCTGGCAAGTTTGAACCAACAAAAATTCCTACCACTATTGGCTGCTGCAGGTTTTGCAAAGGAAAGGAATCCATTGCTCAAGATCAATGGTTTCAAGGTGCAGAATTACATAATATAAGCAAACTAAATTTATAAAAATCAAGGGTTTCATCATTTTATTTATACTATTAGCTAGAGAGAAAGCATACACGTTGTATCTGTCATACAGTCAATACATTTGCATTTTTTTTACTATAAATTCTCTATACAAAGTCATTGCCAATTGATATGGTCATTGATGGCATAGGGCTTAAAATAACCAAGAGGTATAAAAACAGGTTTGCCTTCTTGCCCTGAGTGGAAATGGTGAACAGATACAAAAACTAGATCCTAAATATTGATGCAATATTATACATGATTTAATGGTATATGCAAGTAAAAAGAGTCATGCAACTTCTTTAAAATACCTGCAAAGTTTTACTTGAGTAAAATCGTGTTCCTGCCATTAGGTGTTTGTCAAGCAATTTCAGTGGCAACTTTGCAGACCAGGTATTTCATGTTATTTGAGTGCCAGCACTGAAAGTATTCATTTCCTTTAGTGTTTTAAAACTCACCTGTCTATATAAATAAAAATCTATGATATCTTTTTTAAAAAACTAGTGAAGGAAAAGCCACATTTCTTTTCCTTGCTATTTTTCATCAGTGCCAACAACCTATGTCTCATTCCTTTACTTTTTGGCAGCTTCTATGTTTTAATCTGGAAAAATCATAACAAGATTGTCAACAAAATAAAGAAGTCTTCTGTTAACTACTGTTCCCTAAACAGAATATCACAAATCAGCTGGAATTTTAAAGTCGCTATAAGGTAAATGTTTTTAACTACTAGAAGGAATTTTCAGATATAAATATATATATATAATATATATTCTGCATACAAAAGGCTCCGGTGAGACTTATCACCAAGATGCCATAATAGAGAAAGAAAATTTCAAAGAGAACAAACCCAATACTATAAAGTCTCTGTAAGGTGTTTACCTTTCACTTTAAGCCCTGTTTTATGACTGTTAAGTTCTGAAAATAACTGAAATCCAAATTCTGCATGTTTAATTTCTTTCTGCTTAGAGCAAGACAGCAAACACATTTTTAAAACCTGGTTTTAGAAGATTAAGTAGAACAAAAGTAAAATATATCTTCAGGTTATAAACAGAACTATTTTACAATCCACCATCCTCACAATATAATGGCCTGCAGCAGTGCAGCAGAGGGATCTCAGTCTAAAGGCTGTGGGTCTGCAATAGGCATGGTATGAAGTACTTCATCTAGAAGCTGGAGGGCACGGTGTAAGTGAATTTCAATCCAGCACGGTGTCTCTTTGATGCTCTGCCTCGGGTAGTCAGGTCCCCAGCCTTTAACAAAGCTCATCCTGAGAATGCACAGGCGGCGAAGGTCATCCACCCCGATCCCAGCAGCAGCTGACAAACCTAAACAGAAGTTTCAAGTAAGTGTTCAGACATGTTCTTTTATCATGTTTGTTTAGCCATTCTTTTTTGCTTGGCTTTTGCTTCACATACAATTCCCTCTCACCACAGCCAAGGCCAGTCCGTATTTCTAGATCTCTGCTATAATGAATGCAGCAATTAATTTGCGTTTCTTACAATTAAATTTTTTTCATCATTCTGCAATCTTGGAACGGTGCTGAAATATAAAACTCTATAACAAAGCAGATGGGATGACATAATGTCTTACGTGATACAATGCACGTAACCCTTATTTAGAAGTAAAAATACACTTATTTTTGATGTTTGCCAAATGCTGCATTTTCAGCATAGGAAATCAGACTGACCACCTGCAGGAAGCTGGATTAACAAATGACACTACTTACATGTAATAAAATAAAAAGATGAATACTGCTGGCAAACTTCAAATCACCAAGTATAGCTAAGACAAAAGTTAAACACATTTCCCCAAAATGCCTTCAGCAATTTGTAGGATAGCTGGAAAGAGCCATGTGGCAATACAAGGAATATGGAAAACACTATGGCACATAAGGCAGCCTGAGACATGTAAATACTTACACTTTTAAAAGTACTTAGGTACAATTTCAAGAATCTAGAATTTAGTAACTAAGAAAAGCCCAGCCCAGAATAACTTTAAAAAAACCCACAAAAAAAAAACCCCAAAAACCCCCCTACCCTCACAGCCTCTTCTTCCTCTTCTCAAGAATCTTAAGTCTTCCTAAACCTAGTCAAGGACTTTGTTGCTGAGTAATCCCTCTTGTTTTGAGTAACATTTTTATGAGCTTGGATCCAAGCAGCTAAAAGTATCTCTGTTTAAAGTAAGAGAGTTATGCTATTTGACCTTGTATATAACATGCTTTCTGTTGTACTGCAACACTTCTTGCAGTGTAATAAGCAGCCACTTCCATATCCAACATTCCCTGAAGACTACAGAGTGAAAAATGGTGCATGGAACAGGTACAAAGTGAATGAATAGACTTACCATGATGCCATCCCAGCCCCACCTTGCCCCAGTCCTGCTACTTCATTCCAAGTCTCTTTGTACTGTTGCAGGGGCAGTGGGTGAGTGCTGTTATGAGGGAAAGCTGTTTGTTTTCAGGTAAGGAAAAAAGGAAACCAAGCAGTTAATGCACTTACTAATGGCTGGGGCTATTCCACCTACTGATCCTGGTCCAGGGATGTTTCCTGCTACTGCTGCAGCTTGAGCAGCAGCAGCAGCTTGGGCCGTGGCAGCCTGCTGCTGCATCTGGCGGTGGCACTGGCGTAAATCAAACACCTTTAAAAAAAATGAAAATATTGATCTAATAGACTTACCAAAATCAATAAAGAAAATAATTCCTCAACTCCCAGCCCCAATAATCTGGACCTCTCTGCTCTCCCAAAGCAACTTCTACAGTCTCACCATACACTTGGGTAAAAGCAAACCTTCCCTGACTRGTTTAATTTCTAACAGAAATAATCCATTAAAGCTGATTGTTAGAGACTCTTCTCATATGACATTACTGCCACTGGCCCTACCAGAACCTTGGCTGAACTGAGCAGGCCTCAGAAGTATCATGTGTGGGACTGACTGCAAGATCAAAGTCTGAAGGATACTACAGGCTGATAAAATCCTAACTTTTAAATCCCAGTATTTCCAGAATAGGCATAAAAATAAAAATGGATGCCAACAAGTCCTTCTTAACTTTGTCAGACTTTATTCTTCACTGTTTTACTGAAATGTGTTAGTCTATTTAAAAGAAATACCAATAATTGACAGGTCTGAAGTTTCAGCAGCTAGGTTTTAGATTGGTGGTATTTTATATCTATGTGATCAGGCTTAGCACTTATATATATATATATATATATATATATACACACAGGAACTCTGTTCTCATACTAGAAAGCTTGTACATAGAGGTTGGTGGGGTTTCTTTCACCTTCATAACACAACCTGCCTGCAAAACTGAGGATTTAAAAAAAAACACTAAAAAAAAAATCAATGCAAACTTCAAGCAGTTTAATTCAAAAATGTATTTTTACAAGTGTGACTTGTCCTAAATAAAGTTTCAAGTCTGGCAGAGGCACATCTAAGTAAGAACATCCTCAAAATAATTTGTTTCCATGCAATGTTCTGTGACCTCTGGATCACTTCACATTCATAACACTAACACACACTTTAATATACACTTTACACTTCTACTGCATTTATACATAATTTCCCAACTTTTCTTGTTTTGGAGAGAGAAAGTAAAGAAACAGATAACCTATGCTAAAAATTTTTAGTAGCAATTAATTTAAACCTGTAAAGCTAAAAATACAAAAAACTGCTATCGAGATTGCTTGTGACAAAATACAAAATTGGTTACTTTCATAATATCTAGATGACACTTTCAGTTTAGTCAATTTAAAGTCATCTTAAGTGACTTGTCAAATGGAAATTTTTAGGGTTTTTTAAAGCCAAGTTACATTTATTTCAGTGTCTCATAGCTTCCCTAACATTTACAAGACTCAAATATATGCTACTTCCCCTAAAATTTTCATCTAGGAACATCAAACCAACCTTTATATATGCACTTGGGTAAATCTTGTGAACTGCATCCCCTGGTGCACGCCCCGCTTCTCTATCCAGGTAGTAACTCTGAACGAAGACTGCATGGTCACTGAGGCATCTAACCCACACATCACCTTCTCCTTTGCACTCCAACTGCACCCCTTTACCTATGTGCAACCTTAAAAAGAAAAACAGATCCAATGCACCTGTGTATACATACTATAAATCAGACCTTTCCTAAATAAACCATAAACAGTTCTCCAGTAGTCCGCTCATACAAGGACTTGAAATTGTAGTTATTATCTTAGGTGTAAGTTAGCATATAGTTATGCAAAACCTGTAAAATAAAAACATCTGTAATACCATGTAAAGATCTATGGGAAACACAGAATGCAGAAGCAATGATATTCGAGTTGCAACTACCACACTCATTGACAATACAGAGTTGGGATACCAAACACACTTAGTTCTGTTCAGAAGTGTAAAATCCCACAAGTATTCTAGAATAGAAAGTCACTCAAGTACAGATACAAAGCCACATTTTAATGTGGAACGGTATGTTTGGATCACATTATAGCAATCTAACATTTTGATTGTCACAATGCAACATTTCTGAAGACATGGAATCATTTTCTTCCGTTTCGTTTCAAAGGAGTGGAAAAAAATTTGAAAGATTGCTTCAGTTCCACATCAAAGCATAGCATGTGCATGGTGAGAACGAATGAAAATCCAACTAGCTCTCTATCAACCTTCCTTTGCTTCTTTGACAAATCTATATATTGCAGTTATTCTCACATCACTCTCTAGTGTGAAGAACTAATATTCAGTTTGCATATATAATGGCACGAGTTGCTAATTTTATCCTTGAAGGTACAGCCTTTGAAAGCAATGAAAAGCAACATGCTACTACTGCAAAGCTCTGAAGGGCTTTGTCACACAGTTCACATTTTGAATGTGTTACAGGAGCAGCCTAGAAAGATTACTCTGGTATGGTTAATTCAGTTCAAAAAAACATATCATACTAGTGATTTCAAAAGGGAGGCACACACTGAAGGCAAAACAAAATATTATCAAATACCACAGACATCTGGAGCTTTTGGGATCTGCAGAATACCTTGCCCTCTCAATGGCTTCTGTTCTATGCACGTTGGAAAGCTGGCCCAGGCAAAAACGGTCTCCTCCAGAAGGATCCACATATCCATCAACAGTAACAACTGGACAGCTTGAAGGGACCTTAAATGTTTCCCCGACTTGCACATCCATTTCAAAATATGCGATTGAACACCAATATTCTGGAGCTAAAGAATATATACAATTAACTGACTGAAAGGCACAAAAAAAACCCATTCAGACAATCAATTAAGCCTTCTGCAACTGCATTTGTCATCCAGACTAAGAGTGCACATTCACATAAGCAAGTTCAGACAGACAGAGACATGTCTACTAGCACAGAAAAAACTACATAGTACAATGAACATGGGCTTGTCTTTTTTATCAATGTGTAGAAGCCTGGGCAGTAAGGAGTTAATGCACTGCTATGCCTCAAACATCGATGACCATTCAAACAGGCAAGTTAGAACATGATGTGCCTGGAAAGGGGGGCCTTATGAAGGTATGGCAGCACCTTTCTGGAGCCAGTTTTCCTGTTCAGGTCCATGGTGACCACACAACATACAGCACAAGCTCAGAAGTGGGGTCGAGGAGTGGGCAAGACCAATAGAGGGGGATCGAGATCACCAAAGGAACCTCAAAGCCCCCCGACCAATTTCCAGAAAGGTTCAGAAGAACAGACTGCACATACTAACTCATTTACATGAAGAGGGAGAAACTTAATCCCAGGGTGATCCCCTTTCCTCTCTTTCTGATCTCCCTTTCATTTTTCTATTTTTTCCCCTCTTTATTTTTATTCTATTATTATTATTATTAGTATCATCATCATTATGAAGGGGAAAAATATATACCAATTTCCATGCAGAGTGCATAGTTTACTAATAAAAGTTTGTGAGAGGTTTTTTTGACCCTTTTGGCTTTTGCCATTTTTTTTTGACCATGGGCATCTACAAACCTTGGGTACTCCCTTCCATGTAGGGGTGGGACACAACACAGTGCTAGGGTTTTTTGTAGATCTTACAAATCTTTGTACAGCTTATAATTCCAGTAAGATTTTGTGAGGCATCTGCATTCCTGCACTTTATGACTATAGCTTTAGCATAAAGAAGTAATACATATATGTCTATTCATGGCTAGGCTAGCAGAAACTAACTTTGAAACAGATCTGGCTTAAGATAGGAGTAACTACCTCCTATCCTAGGTGAAGTCAGTTTTCTCTATCCTCCCTGCAAAGCAAACCAGATTTGCAAAGTAGGGCAATGGGGAAAAAAACAAAGATCACATAGTGACCTTGTCTGCACGCAAAGTCAGGTATGGGCTAAAACAAGGAAGTATTAAGCAAGGGAGCAGAACAAAATGGCATGTTTTAATAGCCAAGTGGTGCCTTTTAACTCACACTATTAAAAAAATTGGCTACAAAAGAAAGATGGTAGGTGGAAGAAGCTACCATGTCTACCTGGACTTCAGGAAAGCCATTGATACTGTCTCCCATAGCATACTCCTGGAAAAGCTGGCAGCCCATGGCTTGGACAGGTACATTCCTCGTTGGGTTAAAAACTGGCTGAATGGCTGGGCCCTGAGTGTGGTGGTAAATGGTGCCACATTCAGTTGGTGGCCGGTCACTAGTGGGGTTCCCCAGGGCTCAGTATTGGGGCCAGTCCTGTTTAATATCTTTATCGATGATCTGGATGAGGGGATCAAGTGCACCCTCTGTAAGTTCACAGACAACACAAAGTTGGGTGGGAGTGTCGATCTGCTAGAGGGTAGGAAGGCTCTGCAGAGGGATCTGAACAGACTAGACCGATGGGCTGAGGCCAATGGTATGAGGCTCAATAAGGCCAAGTGCAGGGTCCTGCATTTCAGTCACAACCACCCCATGCAGCACTACAGGCTTGAAGAAGAGTGGAATGGCTGGAAAGCTGTGTGGCGGAAAAGGACCTTGGGGGGTTGATTGACAGCCAGCTGAACATGAGCCAGCAGTGTGCCCAGGTGGCCAAGACCACCAATGGCATCCTGACTTGTATCAATAGTGTGGCCAGCAGAATCAGGGCAGCGATCGTCCCTCTGTACTCAGCACTGGTGAGGCCACACCTCGAATCCTGTGTTCAGTTCTGGGCCCCTCCCTGCGAGAAAGATATTGAGGTGCTGGAGCGTGTCCAGAGAAGGGCAACAAGGCTGGTGAAGGGTCTGGAGCACAAGTCCTATGAGGAGTGGCTGAGGGAGCTGGGGTTGTTTAGCCTGGAGAAGAGGAGGCCCAGGAGGGACCTTCTCGCTCTCTACAACTACCTGAAAGGAGATTTTAGATAGGTGGGGGTCAGTCTCTTCTCCCAAGTAACAAGCAGTAGGACAAGAGGAAATGGCCTCAAGTTGCACCAAGGGAGGTTTAGATTGGATATTAGGGAAAATTTCTTCACTGAAAGGGTGGTTAAGCATTGGAATGGGATGTCCAGGGAGGTGGTAGAGTCATGATCCCTAAAAGCATTCAAGAAATGACTGGACATGCTTAGTGCAGTAGGACCTAAACACAACAGCCTGATAAGCCAACAGGAAGAAGAGCTCTTCCTGTGCTGTGAGTGGTACTCATTCATTATAAACAGCAGCACAAGGATCAAGGACATTCAGAGTTCTGATACCTCCAGGGTAGGCACCAGCTCAGTGTGAGCTTGAGGGTTGCAATCTTTGACTTAAGCATCTCAATTAAATTCAATTCACAGCCTATGTCAACATTCCAAGAGATGTGCAAATTCAAAATAAGACTTAATCACAAAATGCTTCCTCTTCTTTGGAATATATATCTCTCAAATTTCAGAGTACTTGATACAAAAAAATAATCAAACTCAAACCACAAAGTTATAAGCTTCCACAATATTAGCATTACATGTTAGATTTTACTCACCAGGATGATTTGATATAGGAGGCTGGAATGCAAGTTCATTGTGAACTGGCCCTTTAAAAAAAAACATGCCATTTGTTTTACATGAGGAAAAATAATTTTTTTTATAGGAAAACAAGCTAAGTAAGAAAATGACTTGTGAGGATGCCAGATGTTATAAATCCCAGTAATTTCTGAATCAATTGGCCAAATCTGACGGAAGAAAAATGCCCACAGAAAAATTATACTCTTAGAGGTTTCCTAAAAATTCAGAAGTTGAGTAAAGAGCTCCATTAGTATCCCAGGAGGAAAGGCTGCATGCTGCTCAAGCCAGACCCAGCTCCAGGAGAGAACAGAAACCAGATATAGCATTGAGATGTAAGAAAAATATGACTTCACATCTACCCCCAAGTTGTGCAAGGAGAGAATCAGTGTATAGAGGCATGTGATACAAGTCTGTCAGAAACCACACTTCATTAGTTTCATCAATCGCAGAACAAGTTGCCCAGCATGCTGTGGACTTGACCATAAGAAACACTCATTGAAGATGGAAAGAAGCCCTAGAGAACTCATTTTCTAAGAAAAAAAAATACAATGAATATAGTCTTGGTATTAGTCTTTCGACTTTTATGAACTAACTAGGTCCCTTACAGGCAGCAGAGAACAAGGAGGAAAGATTTAAATATAGTGTTATAAGTAAGAGCAGCTTTTGCAACAAGATGTCAAGAGAAACACAACGCTGGTAAGGTGTCAAAACATGCGATTTTCTGAAGTGAGAAATGGCAGTAGTCAAGAAAAGCTCTATGTAGTACCACCAGCCAGTTATAAATAATAATTATGGAAAGATACATGCACTGAAAAACATTTATAGAGTATCTACAGCACCACTAAAGTTTTTTTACATCCTGGTATTTCTGACAAACTAGATGACAGATAAAGTGGGATCCTAACAGAACAAAATAATGAAACTTAATAACTGTATCTAAACCACAATTTTCACGATAGAGACAAGCTGAAAAGTCACTCTAATATTAACTCACAGTATATTCTCCCCTCTGCTAACCATGACTGCTGCAAACAGGTGATCTGGTTAAGTACTATATTAGAAAACGAAGAACTGTTCTAGCTTTTTGCCACAAAATTTAGAAAAACTTTAATTTGGGTGGGTTTTTCCCCACTATACTCTTATAATACATATACTGTGCTAGACACACTAGCAGTTTGATCACTTTTTTTCCTTCCCATCTCCTATACCTTAAAACAAGAGATTGTTGCCCTATTTCATAGATGAAAAAGATTTTCAAGTTTGTATGCCTAATGTACTCATGAATCAGGCTGTGGCAAGACCAGTTTATTGACAAGTACTTTACTGCACAAGCTTTCACAAAGTTCTTTTAAACTGGCTAGTGTACATGGACACGTCTTCCAAAGCTTAGTATGACTTCAAAATTTCTAGAAAATAAAGACAGCCAAGAACTTCCAAGTTTTGAAAGAAAAATATGCAAATAACACATTCTGAATCAACTTCCTTTTTTGCAAAGGAAATATTTAGTACAGGATTGCAAAGCCTTAAAAACAGAGGTTTAGAAAGGAAATGCTAGTTTTGTTAGGTATAGTAAGACATGTATAATATAGATGGTATCACTATAGCTATCTGAGTTTCTAATCTCTGCTGCTTTAACAGAGGAAAGTCCATCAGGCTCTTAACTGTCAGAAAATACTAAACACAGTAATGGTAGCTCTGTAATATTAAAAAAAATAAAGGATTTGGGGGTAAACAGTAATCACAAATGAACCCCCACCATTCAACAAAATTGAAAATCAAGTGATCTGGAAATCTGCACTACTTACAGTAATGCCCAGGATGCATAGGTGGATGATGCTGAAGGTGTCCATTCTGGTGGTGAGGTATGGTAGGTGTGTAGGCAGCCGTCCGACTTCCAGTCCAAGTTGTAGTACTATCTAGAAAAAGAAAGGAGTGGTTGATTTTAAAGGGATTTTTTTTTCTGCATCTCACTTCTAATCCTCTATTTCTCCTGACATTTGGAAATTGGTTTTAGAAAACTAAGAAGAGTGCACAGATGTAAATACTCACTGTGATGGTAAGTGGCTTGCTGAGCTGTAAACCCATTCTGCTGAGTTCCTGGCTGAGGCCCTGAAGCAATCTGTAAGAGTCCATCACTATGGCTACCTGTCAATATACTGGTAGGTTGACCTGGTAAAAGAACACACTACCTATTCATGAACGTTCCAAAATTTTAATTAAGAAGAGCTCAGCACTRCTGGGTAGGAAAATACACCCCACTAAGGGCACTGCAATACACAGTTCCCGCAAGTTTGGTTTCAGATTTTTTTTTCCACCCACCGGAGTTCTTAGGAAACTTGAAGCAAAATGCTCTGCATCAGGTAATTTTGAGTCTGACACCCTTAACATTTCAGGAACAGTAGTACGCAGAGAACTCTGTTTATCAACCCCATCTTTGTTTTGGTCACATCTCATTTTTCAGTTTGAAAGGAAAGAAGAAATGTCGGTTTTTACTGAATAACATAGCTGGAGTAGATTTGGTATGAATCCAAACAGGCCAGCAGCAGGTCCAATAAGTTGTTTATTTTCAGCATGTTATAACTACTGTTCCTAAGGAGAACACTCATTTGTGCTCATCCAAAACATACTGAACAGTATTTTATTTTTATAAATAGTTCTTGAATAGAGCTGCATACATAACTGGATTCCTTCCTGAGAAAGTTGCTGGGCTTTTTTCCTCCCAAGTAAGTATTTCAAGAATTATCTAAGCTTTAAAGTAAAACTACAGATATTTCAGAACAGGTTGACAGAATTTGATTTCAAAAGGCTTCAGCTCAGCCATTAACACTAAACTGATCAGTAGTTTCACAAGTGCACTTGCACTCAAACTGATGTGGGCTAGCAGAATTTAATACATTGAGAACTTGAACTAAAACCTAAAAATGAGCTTTTTTTTCTTGTCCACTTGGCTCCAACAATTATAACACTGATGAGAAAAAGTTATTGACAATAAACTGTTGTGCAAAGGCAATACAATTAAACTGCCTATCCTTTTTTCTCTGCTGGAGACAAATACAGACACCATATCTCAGCTTGGCAAAACCGTCATTAGCAAAAAAGTTGTCAGCTAAAATTGGAGACATTATCAAAACACTATGCCACCATAATTCAAATTTGATAACATGAAATCCATTATATTCACACATCTTTGATATTAAAGTGACAATGAGTATGCAAAACCCCTCCAAACTTCATGTTTTCCCTACATTAGGGCTGCAGGACAATGTGCACATAATGCTTTATGGTCCTGCTGGAGTGAAATGCAAGGTTTGGTGTTGGCAAACCAGACTCTTCCACTTGTACCAAATACACACAAAAAAGTAACAAAAAACTTCAACACAGCACTTCCATGGACTCATGAAAATATTAATTAGGGTTGTCACTTTGGTAGTACAGTGGGCCATTATAAAAATAATCAAGTTAAAACTGGAAGATACATTATGTCAATTGTGGAACACTAAAGAATTGCCTTAAAACATCTTGATATGCAGTATCTGTTTGTTATCCCACTTGCTGTTGTGATAAAATAATAAAATTCTTCCATTTCTACAGCAATTAATCAAATAATAGCCATAATATTTTGTTACTGGTCAACTGTTTTAACATTGTGTCACTGAACCTTTGGCATATCCAAGAGTCTTGTAAGTCATGTTGTGTCAGTCTCATTGAAAAAAGACTGGGCCACCAGGAAAAGTTACTCAAATTATGCTCCAAGTTAAAACCTTATGTTAATGCTTACAAGACTGCCTAGATCATATTGCCACACATTTTTATCATTGTAATGTGGCAGCAGCACAGTTCCAATACAAGATCTACTTTGGCAAAAATCAATGGTTATCTTTGAGCTTTCACATTTTCAGAGTTTAGTATTTCATATAATCTCAATCTTACTTGTTGAAGCCACAGGAATGTTGGGAAAATTAGTGGTGCTGGTAGTGCTAGCCTCAGTGGGAGCTAACATGGCTGGGGTGCTATAAGGCTCTGTCGAGGCCCTGTTACTGGGAGGGTGCTGGATGGTCTGCACCGAGTGCCCCTCGGCAGACGACAGCGACGGCTGCCCCTCGTAGTCGTGGACGTACTCGTCCTTCACCAGCATGCTGGAGGGAGCTGTGGAGACACAGAGGGTTACACACCGGGCAAACCCACCGCCAGGAGCCAGCTGCAAACCGCACTGCTACTTCCAAGCAACAACAATGCCATTACAATCCTGGGGGGGAGGATTTAAATTACATAAACACTGCTAAAGCGCTCCTCTACGTTACAAATAAACAATTCGATTCAGCAGCAGGAAATTTTGAGGCGTAACTGGACGGAAAAGCAAGCTGTTTATTTTGCTTAATGCTGTTGAACAAGCAGTTTAGTCCCACAGTAGCAGAATTCAATGGCATTTTGCTCCCTCGTCCATCACTGGGGGATTGGACACGGTTAATTCAAGGGAAGAACACGTTTCTTTCAAGCAGCTGAATACATGTTAAGGCAGTAGCTAACAAACCAATTTCTAGAATACAAGCAGAACGCACACAAAGCTCCAGTGAAAAATATAGACTTGTGAACATGGCACATAAACTACATGGATCCCTGGGGTGATTTTAAGCAACTCCCATTCAAATTGACTAGAAACATCATATTCAAACTCAAAGACCACAGAAAGCCACTCTATGTTGAACAATGTAGCCAGTAATTCAGACTACTGCACGTACAGGGTGAGGAAATTACTACCACTACTACCACTACAACAATTTATTTCTATATATGCTATTCAGCATATTCAAGTAAAACTCTTACATTACATCACCTCCCATGCTCGTTTTTAAAGCAGCCTAAAATATGCTAAAATCTGACTGGAATTTTCTGTTTCCTCCTGCAAAGCCAGGAGCAGGACAAGGAAACACTTGTGATGTATTTAAGTGCCGGCAGGTAGCTTTGATTCTGTACAAAAGGATCGTTTTTCAGAAGACACAGGTAACAATGCAAATTAGCAGAGATGAGCACACAAGTTAAAGCTTGCGAAGTTAAGTTGGTTGGGTTGTTTCATGGAGGTTTTTTTAGTTCAATTTTGCTTGGATACTTCCACTAATGTGCTAAAATCATTGGACAACGCAAATTTCTTTCTCTCTGAATTTCTTCTGGAAGGAGAATAAAACCAGATTTGAAATAAAGCCACTACCAGTTGCACAGTCTCAGATTTCTGAAAAATGTTCATTGCAGATTTCATGTCCAATTTCTCTCAAGTTTCAGAGACAGCAAGAATATTAGACTCCATTCAATTGCATATTAATTACAGAATTTTTATTATTTTCTTCTTACCCAACTTATTAAATCGCAAGCATTTACTATTCCCAATTCAACTAATTAGCATATCATAGAGGTGCGCACAGTTTGGGGTGTCTTTTTATTAAACAGCAGCATTCAACAGTGGGGTTTTTGGTTTTCTTTTTTGTTGGGTTTTCCGAGTAGGAAGCAATGAGAACAGGCTGTAGCTACAAGCTTGGCTGAAGCCTCTGTTTCAGGAATTTATCGACACTTGCCTCTGATATGCTACTTAGCTGGTTTTCCAAAACCAGAGAGAAAAATGCATTTTCATCTGCTCTCTATACTTCCTCCCAAGGAGATACACAGGAATAAACTGTGTACATACTGAAGAATAAAACATAGTTTGTGCCCATAGAAATGCAATAGTAAACAGAACTACTTACCAGAACTCTGTAGTGTCAGTCCCGAGAGATCTTTAAAAAGAAGAAAAAGTAAAGGGGGCAGAGAAAATTATATTCAGAGATCTTCAACAACGTTTGAACATTAAGTTTATAAACTTTACAAATTGGTAGTACGTCCTCTATATAGTATACCCCCTCTATCTCAACACAAGTCTCAATGCTAAGTTATTCCTAGGATACACATTAACTGCAAAAACTGCATGCAAAGCCAACAGAAAGGCTTAAAAGCCACAAATTGTTCTTTTAAATTTGGAATAAAAGCAAAAGAATAATTCCATTAAGAAGATAGACATGAGCAAATGAGAGTAATTTATAAAGAGATCATTAAAAGTTAATGTTTCTAATTTAGGCCTGTATTTTCTACACTCAGAAACGTTTCATGTTTTATTCCCACTGTTCCAGTTTAATTCAAGAGTCTACTTACCAATGCCAGGTGATACTACACGCTCATAATGGTAAGGATTTACACAGACACTGTCACATTTTAAGTCAAAAGCATACTGACAATATTTAACATGCTTGAGTTCATTTTTATGAAGATCAGGCCACCTCCAAAGACGAGCATAAATCACATGAGGGAATCCTTTGCGACCAGCCACCTAAAAAGTCAGACACAAAAGTTGATTGGGAAAGTAGCAACACATTTCATTTTACTTAGTGAGGAGCAAAGCTGGAAGAGGACAAAACACAACCTCTCTCCATCATCAAAATTTGGAAAAAAAGTGGTGTACAGTTTACCCAAGTTTTGTACTCAACAGAAACAAATTTCTATTCGGGTTTTGCTACAGTTAAGCCAACACCCCGATTCCTAAGTAAAAAATACTGGATACAAAATGGCAGAAGCAGAATTCGTGCTTAATGTAGTATGTATGGTCACCTTCCCCACCATGGATGACTAAGGAGCTTTGCCCCAGAAGAGGAACAAGGTGTTAAGCTACACTATAAGAAATTTACAAGTAGAAGAATGCCAATCCATTATAATGAAAAAAAAAAATTTAAAAATGCTTCTAGGGTAGACAGAGAGCTAGCCAGCAAACATGACATCTGCCCTGGAACAAGGAAATTGCAACCCAAGCTATACAGGTACTGAGTACTGACGATATAAGGCTAACATAAATCCTCAGTGCAGACTCCTTGGAGTACCTTCTTAGCAAGGGAACATAGGTCTGTTTTTATACTTCTGACCAACACTGAGCTAACAGAAGCTTGTAGTGAAAATACCAGGATAAACAGCTGAATTTGTTACATGACCCTGCTTTTTACTGCCACACACATACTCATTTAGAATGGCTGATCCAATGCCTTCTGCTCCTTTTGGAAAAAAAAAACAAACAAAAAACTACTGCAGCAGTCCAGAGCTCCAGCCATAAAACATGCCTACAAATGGGGGCAAGGGTAGATGCAAGAGAAGAGCTACTCCCCCTCAACACTCTAGGAACCTGTGCCACTCCCTCCTGCTCCAGTTTCACTAGGAGGAAAACATCTAATTTTCACTGGTACTAACCTGAAGCCTCCCATCCAGCGTTCTCTGTATTGTAACACACTTGCTAGGATGAGCTCCATTTGTGGTTATAGCTGTAATCAAAGAATCCAATTCATCTTTTTTCTCCTTTAGCTTTTTAACTAAACTTTCAATTGCRCGTTTTGCAAAAGTTTCACTCTCTCCACCTTGTCGATGGCACATCAAGCTGTGAACAATGCTCAGACAAGCATCATTACTTGTTGGCGTGTTAGTAATAGACATATTGTCCATGTGTCACAGCTTTTTCTTTCAGATCAAATGTCAGTTTTGGGGGCTGTTATGGTTTTCAAGCTGATGAACAAGAGATGATCCAAGTTAAGTGTTAGATGTACTGTCTCTTGGTAAAACCTAGGAGGAAAAAATATCTACATTAGAATTGTTTTTAACAAATTGCAGATCATGTTTCTAAGGAAGTCTGTGGCTTTTTTCTTCTTTTATTTTCAAGCTAAATGCAGGATATTAAAAGCACATGACAAAACTGCATTTCTTGTCCCATGATAGCTAAAACATGCTTAAGACACTGCTTGCACAGTTTTAGATGTAAGATTTATTTTCCCCTAGTAACAATATCTAAATAAAGGTTATAGTTTATATGCATGTACACATAGCATGTACATATAGAAAGGCAGGGATCATTAAATGAATCAGGAAAAGGAGAACGGTAACAATGATTTCCTATGTTTTATACTGGCAGGATGAAACCAAGTGAAAACACTGGCTGGGGATCAAGGGGCATTGATTTAAACAAAATCTGAGTAGCGAAGAAGCATGAATGCACACCAGAATCATCTGTCGCCTTTGTTTAATAACCCTGTTCATAGTTCAGCTGTGTTCTGACCTGAGACTAACTCTGCTTCTGTTTGCTAATCAGAAAGGCAAAAATTGTACCTGGCCATTCGCTTCACACACATTTACGTAAATTAGTACTGTGGGTATCTGTAGGCATGAAAATCCCAACATTTGTCTTTAGTCATTGGCATCCAGCTTTTGCTGGATCGAGACAAACCAGCCAAGGCCACTAAAAAAAGCACTTCCAAATTGTGTCACACGGAACTGTCTAAATTACACTAAAGGTAAGACCAGGAATGAGTCCCCCTAGCACACTCGGCCCTCACACTCCACTTGTCAAGGACCTGCAGTGGTTCCTGGTCATTAAGTCATTCTTGTCACAGCCAGCAGATTCCATCCCTTTGAAGCTTCTTCTAAGCCACAAATTAGAAGAGCTGGCCCGATTTTCCCAATTCTGAATGAGCTAATTATTACACTTCAACTTGTTTTATCCAGAAACGCAGAACTGTAGGTTTTGTGCAGTCACAGAGAAGAAGTCTAATGTTGCCAAAAAGCTGCTCTGGTTCTTCAAGCTGCTCTGGCTTCATGTAATCACCAACTAACACCTTCCTATGGGGTCTCACTTTCTTAAAACACTGGCAACAAATACACAGAAGTGATTTCACTACATTTTCTGAGTAAGCTTAAAATATAAGTCTTTCTGAAAACTACCATGTCATCCTCAACCACGTAAATAAAATATATCTGATTTCAAAAGTTGAGGGAAAAAAAAGCCTGTCACATTATCTGAGGAACACATCCAGTCAAAGACCTGTTACTGCACTGGAATTTTCCATGTTATTAGAGGTACAGCAGTAGCAGCTATTTATTAGAAACAAATGCGTTGCGCAAAAATAAGAGTGGGATATTAATTTAGAAAGTTAAGGTATCACACAAATGAGTGTGAACGCATGGCTTCCCTCCTTGTAAAAGGAATATTGCAACACAAATCCAGCACAACTATAAAAGGAAACAAACTCTTTCCTATTTAGTATTTTTTCCAATTTCAACTTGAATACATCACATTTTGGTATACTTGGGAAAAAACAGTGCAAATCCTCCCCCCCTCCATTTTCAATACTTTGGTAAGGATGCTTCTGGACCTAATTTCTCCCAAAGGGAAACAATTACTTATAAGTTTGAGTAAGATCATCTTACCTAGCTATTAAAGTTTCTCCCTCAATGCTTGCTTTTTTTAGTGCTTCAACTCAAAAAGGCCTCATTTAAAAGTCAGGCTTAACCTGCCATTCATCCTCCACAGCAACTCGCATTCACATAAATCTCAAAGCTTACCAGCTAAAACAAAATAGATAATTTTCCTTAAACATAAAACAGCATCCCAGATAGATACACATAAGTAATCAGAAATAAGTGACTTGATAAAGCTATTAGCTAAAAGAGCTTTAAATAAAGAGATGCTTAAAATTAGACATGCAGCTCTTTTACATCCCTAAAACCATGAATGAGAATTTTGTTTGCTGACTTTCAGAAGATTCAGATCAAGCAAATAAAACCTTATTTGAGTGGAATGATCTTCAGAAATGTTGAGTCACCCCTCAGCTGCCACTGTGCTCAATGGGAGCTTCTGACTGCTCAGCACTTCTGAAAGCCGGGCCACTTGTTCAGGATTTTGAGTGCTGTTGCACGCTGCTGCTGCGTGACCGCACGGCAATCCAGGAGTCTCTCTACAGGAATTCTGTCAGTCCCTGGAATCCTGGAAGTCCCTGGAAAGAGGGGGTGAGGGCAGTGGGCATCAATATCGATAAACGCTGTGACACATTTCTTCAGAAGCACCAGAAGCACCAGCGTATTTCGCAGGCAAGCCAAGTTTTCACATTCTACAAATTTAGTTTCTCGCACAAAATAGCTCGACGAGCCCATCTTTAACTGAGTCACACATTTGAGAGGTGCCTTAACACCTTCTTACTATGTTGCTGTCATGTGTGCAAACAGAGGCAGAACGCAGCCCTAACGCCTGGCGTTCGCGCACGGCAGCCCCGCAACGCCAAGGCTCCCGCGTGCCCTCAGCCACGGCGTGCTGGTGTTCCACGCAGCGACCCGTGCGAGTCCAACCCGCACCTGAGGCGCACAAGGAGCTCCAAACTCACTCCTCAGCACGCCCCGAGCCACGCAGGCCATCCCACACCACAGCTCAAGCTCAGATTTACAGCAGAATACACAGGGCCAAACACACCGAGCAGACATCTTAACTCCTTCTAACCAGGAATTTGACGGACACAGAAAGGAGTGAGAGAGTGCTTCAGGGGGAAAGGGGCAGAAGGAAGCGACAGGGAACATGAGAAGAGCAGCAGCAGGACACAGCACAAGCTCTCAGCTTCGACCACCACAGAACAAAAGGGTATTTCTCTCCCTTTTGCTCCAGTGGGATGCAAGCAGAGCACATTAAAAAAAAGAGACTAGCTACTGTAAAAGACTAACAAGTTACAAAGTTATAGAGAAGTACCCGATTACGTTCAGACTCAATGATTTTAAAGGTCTTTTCCAACCTTTATGGTTGGAAGTTCTACGATTCTATGTTATACAGAGTAATTTATTTCACTAACTGAGAATTAACAAGTCTATTACAAAACAAGCAAACAACAACTAGTGTTCTGGGGTAGCCTAAGTTATCGGAACAAGAATAAGAACCTCTGAAGAGGACATAAAGCTGAAAGACAAAAGAAGTTTAGATTGCCAGGTAATTAAAATTGCCTTTGACGATGGCAGCCAACACACTTCTATCTCAGAGAAGCCATAACCGACTGCTGACTAGAACTCTTCCCTCAAGACAGATGCAGAGTTGAACAAACACCATTATTCTTCCACACACTGCTTCCCCACGGCTGCCTTGCTGAAGGGTGATGTGTCTTTCTAGCCTCTGCGATAAAATTCAAAACACGAAGCAGCTGTCTAAAATTGAAAATACAACACTGGTGCCACATGCCTCATTTTCATGCCTGTGGATAATTCTGCCAGAAATGGTTACCTGAACAGCGCAAATAGACTCTAAAAGCGCAAGCTTCTCTAGCAGTATGCTGCCTGATAGAACTAAAACCAAACACCCCATTGACTTACCTCTGCGGAAGAAGGAACTCTTCTGAGCTCTCAGGCTACTGCCCTCCCTCTACTTATACTTGTCTTAGGGGCAGGAATGCAAAACAAGCCCCACACTGACCCAGACTATCCCACTGTTTTTGGATCAGCTGGGACATTCTCTCTCAGAACAGTGATTACTGGTGTGACTAGATAACAGAGACAAGGTTTCACACTCAGCATCTTCTGCAAAAGCTCCAGGAGGGCATTCCCTTGTGGGGAAGGCAAGGTGTTCCTGATCAACTAGAAAATATCAGGCGACGTACAAAAAACAGATGAAGGGATAAACAACACATTTATGGAACAGAAACTTAATATTCCACCTTGTGTGCCAGTATTTCCTCAGCTGCACCAGCAAGACAGTATTATAGGTTAGCACAGCCTACGAACAAGTGCTTTTACGTGCCAAAAAAACATGGGTAAGAAAAACACGGCTTCCAAACATTTGCAGCAACTCTTCAGGCAGCAAATTAAGTATTTAAGAGATACGATCACTTGGACAGCCTCACTTGAGGCCCACGAGTTGCTGAGGTACGTTTCAGTTCAAAATTCTTCTACATAAAAACAGGCAGACACACACAGACAGCGCCAGACACACAGACATAGCCTGAAGAAGGTTACAAGGGCTTTAGAAAGAGAAAAAAGTCTTTCTGATTTTCACGGTTGGAGAAAAAAAACACAGGGATTTCATTTCCTTGCTTTTATGGAGGTGTTACCACAGCTGTGCAGAAGCTCCTCTGAGGCATAAGGGCAGGGGCTGCTAAAAAAACCCCAAAACCTTACCCAAACCCCCGTCAAAGTGCCCTAGTCATTCAGCCACGCAAATTTTAAAACTTAGCTGAAAAATCCCTTTGTTCGAACAACTCCCGTCTTCAATACTGCGATCAGGTTGAAATCTGCTGAGAAGTTACAAATCCGGAGTCTTAAAAAAACTCACATCCTTCCCTACATGTTAAAAACAACCTTAAAGGAATACTTTTCACACTCAGAAGTGGTTTATCTTCCCCCTCTCCTCCCACAAAAGCCACACTTTGCAATGTGGGGAGAACCATCAACCCCAAACAAGAAAATAACAGACAAACCAGGCAGTTATGGATGGAGCTGGAAGTCAGGGACGTAACCCAGAGGAACATGATCCAGGCAATCAGCAATCCCACAGGCTGGGCAAGAGGGCTAATCCAGGCCTGACACGATACACAACCCTGTTCATTTACAGTGGCGTTCAAGCCAATCGCAGCTGCGGAGGGATCGGGTTCACCAAGAAACTCAGTCTAAAAATGTGACAGTCCAAATGCCACTGGATAATTACTTTAAGACACAGGCAGAAGGCCAGCACCCCCTCCATGTCACTTTCTTAGCACATGTATTTCATGCCATAACTTCCTACAGCAAACCAGGTATTTTCCAAACATGAGACCACTCCAGACTCTTGGGAGACTTTGCTGTTTACATGGAAAATTACATGAGAAGTGGTGTGATGAGGGGGGATCAAGGAACACTTTGTTTTTAAAAACTAAGATGCTCAGTGCTGCGTTTAAGGTAAAAAAGAAAAGTTAACAAACATACACCCCCTTGGCACAACTGGAAAATAGTTCCTGCAGGTGTGAGGATTGCAACAGCCCTTTGGAAAGCTTCTGATGGAGAAAGGGAAGCACATCAGCTCAGAGAAGGGGTTCCAGATACATGCATGGTGCTGAAGGTCCAGAGGTGCTGGTGGGGAAGGCTGACAAACACAACAGGGGAATGCACAGCGCACACTGACACACCAGAGTGGAGAATCCGAGATGGATTTGTGACTGCACACACAAGAAGCCCGACATGCACCCTTGTGATGGAAATCCAATCAGTCTGTGACGTTAAAATCAAAGAAAAGAAGGTTTTACACAGGCTAATGTGGCACATTTGGGGCTCAGGAAGCCTTTAAGCAGCAAGGCAGAGAGAGAATTACCATCTTTTTGCACAAATGGCTCAGAAAACAGCCTTGTGTCACCTTAGAGCATTTTGAATGATCCTCAATACACGATTGTTGTAGGTCCCTTCCAACTGAACTGCTCTATTCCAAATAACACAGCTTTTTAGCAGCAGTTAAGCAAAAATGCTCTCTGACACAATGTAAACACACAAGCCCGAGAAGTTTTAGTCCCAGTAGATCTGTGTAAGGGCTGTGTTTCAAACAGGGGTGATAAATGTCAGAAAGCCCGCGTGCCTAATGGCATTCACCAGGTACAACACTGCTTTTCTGCCCACGCCATAAATCCTGAGACAACTTGGCCATTATCCACTATCACACTCTGTCGAAGGGTCTGAGCAAGTCAGCAAATCTGCAGGCAGAATATCCTTTACGATGAGCCATGACTTAAGTGAATACTACCACTATGATCTTCCCTCTCCAAAAAAACCAAAAAGCTTCCAAGGAAAAAAGGGAAATAAAAACATCTATTTTGCAGTTACAAAGACAGACCACAGCCAGGTCAAGGCTTGGGGTGCTGTACGATGCCAAAGGGAAGGATGTAGAGGATGCAATTCTGGGGACTCATCTACTGGGGTGAGGAGGGAAATGAATTAATGCGAAGTATACCCGAAAGACCAAAACCATATTTCCAAGTTGCAACTATGAAGGCAATTTTTGGAAAAATAAACCTAAGAAAAAACAAGAATTGCTTGCTTAAAGCTGCCACTGATGCTCTGGGAATGTGATTTATCTGTAGCAGCCATCCCAGACACAGATTTCCAGCATTCTGATACCAGGCAGTAACGTGACACTAACGAACTGGCTAATTAGAATAGCGTGCAAATTGACATCTTGCTAGAACATTTCACACCAATAAAGGACAAGAAAGGCTTCTGCCTAAGCTGCTGCCTCCAAAATTAGACAAACACGAGGATGTCAGAAAAGCAGCATATACGTTTGATGGCTTTTAACCACCAAAACATTACTACGGAGTTCTGCTGTTTAATAATGCAAGGGCAGAAGTTTTATGATAAACACGATAAAGAAAAATCCATAAACCAATAAAACACAATGCAGCTCGTGATTTGATGAAGATATGAATAAGTGATTAAACTGCAGATACTTTCCAGCACATTAGACTATTATCTACTTGCCCAACGGGTGAAAAGGAACAAAATGTTTGTAGACACAAGAACAATTAGCGCTGAAGAGCAAGAGAGAGCACTGAGAAGGCACCACACTCCCACTGCTCCGTGCAGTAAAAGCTAACATTCCCCAGAACACTATTTTTGTGCATGTATCTGAATCATCAGTATCAATTCTCCTCATCTCACTGTCAGTAGCTACCGAAATTTAAGACACATGGCAGCATAAAAGGAACTGGCGAAGAGCTTTGAGAAAACTCTGAGTGGCAACTGTTTTGTCTTAATATAAATTCATGTTTAAGAAGTAGTAGCAGCCATTTCTCCGAGGAAGAAGCTGATCTGAGGCAGCTGCCCAAGAGCAGCTCTGAGTGTTTACTCCTCTCAGCTTCCACCTGTGCACTCCAGCTCCTTCCAGAAGCCGCTCACAAGTGCAGCAGCCTGATCCTGCGAGCGGAGCAAATCCTCCTGCTGCACAGCCCGACAGCTTTTACCTCCTGTCCAGGGAACCGGCAGAGCACTAAGAGCACATCCAAATCCCCACCTTTTCTCTGAACGCAGAGGGGCAGGACACGAGGGAAAACGAAACGCTGCTGGGACGATGTGACTATACACACGTGTTTTAAACCCCAGAAAGTTTTATTTTACAGATTTGTTGCCCTTCCCTCTTTCTAATTTTTTTTTTTTTTTTTGAGAAAGCACATAGCTGAAAAAAGCCTCCTCTTTTCAATACAGGCTTCTGTATGGCCAGAGAAGAAGGAAGACCTGCACACTGCACCACATGAAACTCCCCTGCAACTCAGACCCAGACACCTCACCCCCGAGGGGGCAGCCCCAGTGTCCCACCGGGCAAGAGGCCAGCCCCTCCTCACCCCAGCCCCGGGGGGCAAGGAGGAGATGAAAATCTGGGAGAGACCACGTTCGGAGAGCAGATGGTGGTGGAATTCCCTGCCGTGGAATGACAGAGCAAGCCGGACCTCGGGGGATCCTGCAAGGCCCCATCCTCTTGCAGGAGGCCCCCCTCAAACAGCAGTTTGTCAAAACCCCACACACGGAGGGAAAGGACTGTGGCTACAGCGAGCAATGAAAGGAAGAGTGAAGCCCCGCCTGCACTGAAGTGGTGTGATTTCTCACTGCTCTGTCACGTTTGATACCCCAGCAATAGGTGTGTTAGATAACATCTGCTCTTTATTGTAATCTGCACAGGGAAAACACTCTCTGCATTTGTTAGAGCTCAAAAAAAAACTCACCTCTGGGCAAAGCAAGCATGGAAAATTCCAGCCCCAACCAAAAGGACAGTTTTTCGCTAGGTTAACAACAGAGAGAAACAGAACCCTAAAATTCCAGCAGGACCTTAACAGGCTGCTCCTCACCAGGACCTGCTCTCAGCACCTTTGTTCTCCACCAAATCAGTTGATTCCTCTCAAAGCTCACATCCCCATTGTGCCAGCCGAGCCTGAATGCATTATGTAAAGAGCTATCTACTTAAAAATGGAATTCTAATCAGTGTGAGGCACTCGGTGCTTCTCCCTAGGCCCTAGCTCTTTGAAATAAA
This sequence comes from Amblyornis subalaris, assembly GCA_018881555.1. Taxonomy (NCBI): domain Eukaryota; kingdom Metazoa; phylum Chordata; class Aves; order Passeriformes; family Ptilonorhynchidae; genus Amblyornis; species Amblyornis subalaris. The sequence continues at coordinate 108,813 of JACAXG010000233.1, forward strand.
GCTCCTGAATCAACATTAAACATGCGTGCTTATGCAACAAGCAGCTCCAGAGAGGCTCCTGAATGCAAAGTGCAAAGAAACTCCTTGCAAGAGTAGGGTACAGAAGGACCAGTTGCCACCTTATCACGTCGCTGGGGCACGAGAAAATGACAGGACCGCGCAGCTGCTTCCAGGGCCTCGCAGGGGGCTGCCCGCATCAGTGAGGGGACAAACCACAGCACGACAGCCGCACAGTTTCACAGGTGACCTGGAGCCCCGAGCCTGAGCTCCCTCCTGCCTGCTGACAGCGGCACAGCTCTCCTAACCACCATAATCCGGGAAGCGGCAGTGAAAGACCACGATCCTACCCGGTGTCCGAGAACGCTCCACCTGCAGCACCTCAGTTTGGGCTCCAAGTCGTAACACACCCAACCCGCAGCTTCATCACCCACAGATCAACCACCCGGCCCTGCTGAGACCGCTGAGGCTCAACTACCGGAGCCACAACCTGCCCCCAACTCACACCCGCGGGGACGGGGACGGGAGGGAGCACAGCGAAGAGGGGAATAATCTGTAATTAACACCCCTTTGTGCAGCCCCACGCCTGGAAACCCGCTAACAGCACCGCTCTGTGTGTTCCAAATGAGACGGCAGATTCCAAAAGACTAACCAGCCTCCACAAAACCGCCGGGGCGGCTCTTCCAGCATGCAGGAGGGAGCAGGGACAGCGGGGGAAAGTTTAACTGGGGACAGGACGGCTGCCCAGCGTTTGAAACATAAGACTAAAAAGTTTGGTGGCGGGAGGGGGGGTTCCTGTTTTCTCTCGCCGAGGAAAAGCGAGGAAGTGGAGAAGGGGACAGGGAGGAGGTGAGGAAGGGGACGGGAGGAAGCTGGGGAAGAGACCGTGGGCAGGGGGGCCGATAAAAGAGGGGAGATGGGGAGGGAGGCCGGGAAGGAGGGGAAGGGACCGGGGGAGGAGCCCGGAAAGGGGCCGGGGAAGGAGCCTGGGAAGGTGGGGAAGTGACCGAGGAAGAGGCCGGGAAGGGGCGGGGGAAGGAGCCCGGGAGGGGATCCCAGCGCAGCGGGCGGGCGGGAGCCGGGAGCGGATGTTACCTGGGCCGCTGTCCGGGCGCGGCCCGAGGCCGCCGTGAGGGGCGGCGGCGGGGGAAGGCCCGGGCCTCCGCCCCCTCCCCTCCGCGCGCCGGGGCGGGGCGGGGCGGCGCTCGCAGGGGCAGGGGCAGCGGCCGCCCGCTGCCGGCCGCCCCCGCCGCCTCCTGGCCGCGCTGGGGCCGCCGCGCCGCTCGCGGTTTGTTTGTTGTCGTTGTCGCTGTCGCGGCCGCCGCCGACACGTCCGGGCCGCCGCCGCCGCCGCGCACGCGCCACATCCGGGTCACGGCGCGCCTGCGCGGCTCCGAGAGGGGCGCGGGCGGGCGCGACCGCGGGTTGGTTTTATGGTTGGCGGGCAGCGCTCCAGCGAGCGCGGGGAGCGGCCGGCGCCAGGCGCAGATGCGAAAGTGCGAGCGCAACAGATGCATCCCGGGATCGCTGAGGTCGGAAAAGGCCGGCGAGGCCGTGGAGTCCAGCCTGTGCCCGATCCCCACCTTGTCACCAGCCCAGAGCACTGAGTGCAACGTCCAGACCCTCCTTGGACACCTCCAGGGGTGGGGACTCCAGCACCTCTCTGCGCAGCCCCTGCCGATGCCTGAGCACCCTTTTCATGAAGAAATTATTCCCAGTGTCCAGCCTGACCCTCCCCTGGCACAGCTCGAGGCCGTTGACAAACCCCCGGCTGCCCCCTCCTGTCATGGACTTGTGGAGAGCCAGAAGGTCCCCCCTGAGCCTCCTTTTCTCCAGGCTGAGCCCCTTTCCCAGCCCCCTCAGCCGCTCCTGGTGCTCCAGCCCCTTCCCCAGCTCCGCTCCCTGCCCTGGACACGCTCCAGCCCCTCAGTGTCCGTCCCGAGTGGCCGTTCCAGAGCAGGACGTGGCGCTCTGGTGCCTGAGCGGTGCCAGCACAGGGGAGCACGCCAGGCCGTGAAGGCCATGCTGTACATGTGTGACCGCAGGAACAACCCTCGCCGGCACAACGCCCTGCAAACACAACCCCGGCAAATGCACAGCCCCGCCAGTGCAAAATCTCGCAAATCGTAAAACTCGAAGGCAGTTTGAGTTGGAAGAGACCCTAAAGCTCATCCACTCGACCCCCTGCCATGGGCAGGGACACCTTCCACTATCCCAGACTGCTCCAAGCCCCGTCCAACCCGGCCTTGGACACTTCCAGGAATGGAGCAGCCACAGCTTCTCTGGGAAACCTGTGCCAGGGCCTCCCCACCCTCACAGGGAAAGATCTCTTTCCCAATATCCCATCCAACCCTGCCCTCTGGCACTGGGAAGCCATTCCCCCCTGTCCTGTCCCTCCATCCCTTGTCCCAAGTCCCTCTCCAGCTCTCCTGGAGCCCCTTTAGGCACTGGCAGGGCCTCTCAGGTCTCCCTGGATCCTTCTGTTCTGCAGGTGAACAGCCCCAGCTCTCCCAGCCTGGCTCCAGAGCAGAGGGGCTCCAGCCCTGGGAGCATCTCCGTGGCCTCCTCTGGACTGGCTCCAGCAGCTCCACGTCCTTCTGCTGTTGTTCCCCAGGGCTGGAGCAGCTCTGCAGGTGGGGTCTCACCTGAGCGGGGCAGAGGGGCAGAGTCCCCCCTCCCCTGCTGCCCACGCTGGGGGCTCAGCCCAGGGCACGGTTGGACTCTCACAAGCTGAGCCCAACAACCCCAACAACACAGCCCTGCCAACACAAATGCTTTCCCATTCCTCACCTCATCCAGCAAAAGCAAAATCCCCAAAGAGATTCGGCTGAAAAGGAAAAGATTAACAATTTTAGGACTAGAAGGTTACATCTTCCTGCCTTTGTGGTGTTGAGCCACCACTAGAATACAAAACAGAATGGCAAAGGTGTACGGAATACCTTATGCACTGTAAAATGCAATGTATTTTTGCTGAAGACATGGGGGTTTTGGCAAGGTGCTGGTGTGTTGTCACAGCCACTCTAATAAGAACCAAGAGTGATGGAAATTTAAAAAAAATGTTATATTGCCCTATCAAAATTTCCTGCTCACACTATTCAGTCATTTATAGTCACTTCCACATCCTGAGGATCTTGGCATTGAAAAGCAATATATAATGCTGCTATATTTGTCATCTTTTCCTGGGTAGTTGTAATTGAAGCCTCTCCACACCGAGGTTTGCTGAGTGCATGGCAAATTATCTGTTTCTAGAAATTGGGAAGAATTCTGGCTGGGAGATAGCTCCAGTTCAGCGGGGAGAGTGTCCCACACAGGACTCTGGGAGCAGGGCACGGCACATCCGTGTGCTCACGGGCTGCCCACATCAGACAAGCCACACACCGGCACTTCCCTCCCTCTCCAAGGCATATGATTAAAAGAACAAACATTATTACACAATTAATGAGCTCATCTCTCCCCCTTTGTGCCTGCAGAGCCACCTGCAGCCCCTCATCCAAGGAGATTTCCTCAAATACAGGGATGAAACCTGCAAAACCTTGACCAAGCAGGGAAATGTTCAGATTTCTCGCGGGTGTAGAATGGGAAATAATAAGTCTAAATATAATATGTCGAGTTTGGTTTTTAGGAGTGGAGGTGAAAGGATGTTGTGAAATTTGGGCAACCTTTCAGCCCATTCCACAAGCAGGTGTGAACAAGCTGCAAACCCAGCAGGGAGATGTCCAGCGATGCCAGTGCAGCAGTCGTGGGGCAGTGTGATCAATCCACCTCTGCAGCACAAATGCTGCACTCAGTCTGAGAGGACGTGAGTTAGGCATCCTAAAGGCACTGCAGGTACTGCCATAACTCTCTGTGTCTATAAATGTGTCTGTTCTAAGGCTCACCAAGCAATTCCTGTGTCCCCACCCCGCTCCCCAAAACGTTCCTTTGATCGAATTTCTGCAGCTGGTTCCACCTCAAGCTGCCAGTCAGCGTGTTTTCATTAACAACAAACAATGCATTAAGGCGTCCTGGTGACTGCGTGCCAAACCACTGATTCCAGCCAGACCCGGGCCAGTCCCACCACCTTGCCAGAAAGCACATTTCTGGAACCAAACCGTCCCAGCTAAATAATTAACATGCTTTTCCTTACAAATGAACGTAAGTCAGTAAGAGCCAATTCTTTTAAAAGTCTGTTTAAAAAAAAAAAAAAAAATTAAAAATGCTTCCAAATGAAGGTCGCGTTTCTTCTGCATTGGCAGATGAATGAAGTGTCCTGCCGTGGGCCACGGGGACTGGCTGATACCAAGGGCTGAACCACTCACAATCCCATTCCCAGCTGGATTTAGAACGCAGGTTCAAGCTCAGGCTCTCCACCCTCAGCACAGACCGCACCACACTCGAGCAGCCAAACGTTTCTATGCTGTGAGTGAGTTATTCCTCAGCATTTTCTGCAAGACCGTGCAGATCTCAGCAGAAGGGGTATTCACCCTCACTGCCTCTGATCCGTGCTCATCCTCCCAGTGAGGAACATCTCTGCTCTTACGAAACTCCTCACATCTCATTTCCTCCCTCTTCCTCTTTCCCATGTCATAAAAAGCTTCTTTTGCAGTTTTAACAACTCCTTCCACCGGTACCAGCTCAATAAGAAAGGAACTAAACTTAGAGGAACTCTTTCAGGAAGGCAGAAGAACGTTTAAAATAACTTACTCAAAGCTTAAATTATTATTATTTTTTTAATCTTCCTTTACATACCCAGAACCTGTTAAAACTCTGTCATGGTCCCTACAGGACCAGAGCAGAGTCCTTATCTGCTGTCAGATGGAGCTCTCAGCCAGATATATTTTAATGCAAAGGAATTTTGTTCTCTGGCAATTAATAAATGATGAATGGAAAGATAAGCTCATTGGGAAAATAGGCAGTTTATGGTCCAAATTTTTCCTGACCGGCACACATGTTCCCATTAATCTAATTCAGGTGTCATTAGCAGTCAGATTCGTGGAGGAATCCAGCATCCAGACTCAGAAGAGTGGACCGTGGTAAGCAGGGACACGTGGGTCTGCTGGAAAAGAGGCAGCTGTAACTCGATTTCAAATACTAAACTATGTTAAATTGAAGGTATAGAAATGTCCCATAGCTCCAGCACGGAATGTACTCTGATTCACTGACATACCCAAAGCAATCATCTCTTAAATCGACAGCGTATGATGTGGCCTTCAGCACGGACCGAGCAGCCTTCAGCTTTTCTTCTCAGGTCAGGGGAAAGGAACATTTCCTCCCTTGACTCTCCACACAGAATAAATTGCATTAAAATGCACTAATGTATCAATTGTGCAACAGCTCCCAGACCTATTACTTGGAGAGGACCTGACCTGCTGCTTGGATTTGTTGCTCTCTTCCCCTTGCTGTTCTTCGCCCAAAATGACCCGTTCTCACCAGGATTCATCTTGTTAGGATGTAGCTAGGGTGGGACTGATCCAGTGTACCAGCTCCAATGTATCAGACCCGCCCAGCTAAAAATGAGGGTCCCCAGCTTCTACAAAGGCTTCAAGTTGTGCCCTAAACTTCCTGTCACAGCTGTGGATAGGCTCAGAAACAGGACTTTTTGGTGGTTCCGGTGCGGAAGCAGCGCGGGTCAGGACAGCAAAGTTATTCTCTCACTGTGTACAACACGGGATAGCTGGAGTCTGCTCAGCTTCTGATTACACAGAACAGAGGGCAGTGCCAAGATCTCTGCACCTGCCGATAACATTTATCACAGAAAGGAAAAACTTACGAAAAGAAAAATATATGGAGAGAGAGAACATGTTACTACATGATCCATAGACTGCCTGTTCTATTCTACACAATATTTCTGTGAGAAAACATGGAGATCAGTGAGTTTCTGCTCCAGAAGTGATCTTCCTCAAGTCTGCAGCTCTTCACAGTATTATGTTTTTAAGAAATCAAAGGATTTCTCTAAATTTGAAACAAAAATACTAATGTTGGTATAATTCAGTTTGGATTTACCACAACCACACACAAAACAGTCTGTTTGAAGGACAGGGATAGCACGTAGGATTCAGCTTGATCCATTCAGCCAGACCCTGGGAAATCACAGCCCTTTTCTTTTCCTTTGGCAACTGCTGGTTAATTACAGCAACTGCAGTACCAGCACAGACTCTCACAGCTGCACTCGGACCTGCCAGAGCTCTCAGGGTTGATGAGACAGCTACGGAGTGTTTCAGCTTTCAGGAATACATCCTGGGGGATATTTAGGGTAGATTTTTCACAAAAACTGGGTTTACTTTTGATCAGATAAAACTGGGGAAACTCCAACTTCTAGTTTGAGGTGGGAGGAAAAGGAGGTAAAAGTTGGGTTTGTGTGTCCCTCAGCTGAAAGAATAAAGTCATTGCAGAAACAGACTGAGCCATACGCAGGTGAAATTCCTCCCCTAGGGGCATTTCTACAAACAGATACGCTTCTATCAGGATAATTTATCCTTTGAAAAGCATTTGGAGGAACAGTTTCAGAACAACTACTTACCATATGCCTAAAGACTTCCAGAGCATGCTTCCAAAACTGTACTGATGCAGGGAATGGGTATGCAAATTCAGGGCTGATGCTTTAGAGCTTTAAATGAATCAAATTGCGAAGAGCAATTCACTTCTGACAGGAAGCCTAGACTGTATTTATTTGTGAGAAAACTTCATATGCAAGTAGAGAATTAGAAGAGCTCCTCTACATGAGCACAGCAACACCCCCAGTAACAAGCAACCGGCAGATGCTTTAATAAATGCTTTATTAATGTCAGCGTCCCCTTGCACGGAAATCAGGAAACAGTTACAAAATACTGTGTACGAGTCTGACACAGATGTGATTCAGCAGGTTTTAACAGGCAAGGTACCTGAAACGCTATGCAGAAAATCCTTCCTGAGGGGGATATTAAGCCAAATGATCCAGCGCTGTGCTCTAGGAGCCTGTGGCCCAGGGAAAGCCCCTGGGCTGCGAAGGCTTGAGCCGTTGGTGTTCTGGGGAAGCTGGGTGTCCACCACTTGTGAATTTATTCCAGTTCCAGCTGTCTGAGCAGCCTTTCCTCCCGCTTTACAAAAGCCACACTAGCTGCACCTGGTCCTCTCTCCAGTTTGCAACCGACTTCTGCGTGGCACAGAAGGGACCCGCTCAGGGTACCGAAACCCCGCTGCTATGTTCGAGCGCTGTCCAACGCCACCGCTCCCTGTCCTCACAGAGAGCTTGCTGGCACCACTGTTCCTACTTTTTCATGGGAATTTCTATCGTCATGAAGTCCTCCGCCAGCGTCACTTCCTGGCCGCCCAGCGCGGCCTCCGCCTGCCCCTTGAGCTGGGCGATGTCGGCGTCGCCGTCCGCGGCGTGGGCGGCGGGTTTGTACCGCTGGCTGAAGTGGCTCAGCACCAGCCTCCGCGCCCGGCACAGGCGCGCGAAGGCCGCGGCCGTGCCGGGAGTGCTGTGCCCGTGCTCCCTGGCCTTCTCCCGCTGGGCGTCGTCCAGCGTGGCCTCGTGCACCAGCAGGTCCGCCCCGCGGCACAGCCGCGCGGCCGCGTCCCCCACCACGCCCGAGCAGTCCCCCAGAATGCAGACCTTCCTGCCCGGAACAGGGGCCTCCAGCACGTCGGCGGGAGAGACTGTTGCGCCGTTGTCCAGAACAACCGCGGCTCCGCTCTTCAGCTTCCCGTACAGCGGGCCTGGCTCGACTCCTGGCAGGCAAAGGCAAAAGAGCCCGTAACTATTATATTAATTACATCATTATCCTACAAGTACATGTAGGGTCAGCTTTAAAAAAAGGTCACTTGGGATGTGCTGTATATATAAAGCTGAAAAAAACCCAGAACCTCAATATAAAAATCAATTGCTATTTCACATTTTTCAGACAGATACAGAGCTTGTAACGTCAGCAGGAAGTGTGTTTGAAGAAAATCATAGAATCCCAGAATGGTCTGTGTTGGAAGGGACCTCGAAGCTCATCCAGTCCTACCCCCTGCCGTGGGCAGGGACACCTTCCACTATCCCAGGTTGCTCCAAGCCCCGTCCAACCTGTCTTGGAACACTTCCAGGGATGGAGCAGCCGTGGCTTCTCTGGGAAACTTCGGGGTTTTTTATAAAAACCCCACAATTATATTCTTCGTATCAAAGAGAATAAAGTCACGCAAATACACTGGCCATACGTTTTCCTGAAAGCCACGCTGAGCTTTTCAAACTTTATCACCTGAACGTGTTTGCCCTTGCCAGTATGAGACTGGCCTGTAATCCTGATTGGCACCAGTGTTACACACCAACTCAGACTGCTGCACGGGTGTGAAGGGTCACAACGCCTCTAGCAGGAAACAGAAAACTGAATTAAAACAGACCACGGAGAGAGACAGCAGCTCTGATTTGTTAGAACCCTTAGGAAGCTGGTCATAAAAACATAGAAAAGAGGAAAAATGAGTCCAAGTAGTTACCAAGGTCTTTCAGTTTCTGCACATTGAGTTTCCCGGGCCGGGGCTTCTCTTCCAGCACGAAGCCAAAGGAAGGGATGCGGTGAAAGAGGCGGAACGCTCTCAGAACCACCTGCTCATCCTCCACCAGCAAGTAGGAGTCTTCCGCTGGATCCAGGTGCAGAACTCTCCCTGGAGCTCCCCGGGGAGGTGTCTCATCTCTGTCCAAGCAAGAAAAGTCTTTAAATTCTTCGGGGGGGCACTGGTCCCGTGTAGGGACCAGTTCGTGGACAGTGTAGGGAAAGAGGAGCTGTGAGTGGGAGAGCTCCAGACTCCTCCAGAGGAAGCTCCTTAGTCCTAATGGCCCATAAATATCAACAGGTGGTTTGTTTGGGTCAGGGTTACTTTGGAGGCTGAGTGTGCACAGCAGGCCAGGAAGTCCAAAAAAGTGGTCGCCGTGAAGGTGAGTTATGAAAATCTTGGTAATTCTGCCTATTGATTAAAACAACAGGAAAAGATAAAACCAGGAAAATAAATGAACAACGTAACAACTCAGAAATGATCACTGCTTGGCGAGAAGTTTGAAACAAGCAAGGAGGGAAATTAAAATAAAACCAGTGTTTAAGAAACAAATCCCAAACCAAAAGGTATTTCTTTCCCATCCCTTCCACACAAGGTTTATTTCGGGTTGATTTGCCAAGAAAAGGCTGTTGAGATGAAAGTTTTAGTTCCTTCTAAGCCAAATGTTCCACAAGCATGGAATGGAACCGACTGGTGACATCTGCCATGTTAAATGCACAAAAGTGCTGGGAAGCATTTGAGCTTTCTTATGTTACAGGAAAACTGCAGACTAATGAGGAACATAATGTGGAATTTGTGTTGCTCCTGTAGCACATGAAAGGAACAAAACTAAAAAAATAAACCAAACAAACCAGCATGATATTCTGATTTCAAAGTTTTTTAAAAGGCAAGGACCCTATTGTTCCTGACTGGTTTGTTTAAAGCAAGTGAAAAATTGCCCTGAAAATGTCTGGGCTTTCCTTCCGTGCCTGAGCTGCCTCACCCCAGCTACCCCCTGCTGGGCTCTGCCCTTGCCAGGCCAGAAGAGCCCAGAACTTTCTCTCATTTCAGACACATGTCCTTTAATCAAGCTTCTGAGTTCCCACTTCCTCTGCTGAGTTCCCACTTCCACGCAGCAAGACGTTTTCTGCAGCATCTGTTGGGACCAAGCCAGAGGAAGGACAGCATCTCCTTCTTTTATTTTAGGATTAATTCAGTAAAAACCAGTGAATTTAGTGGAAATTAGTCTATCTACCTGTCATTAAATTCCCTGGTAGCTTCAGATTTTGGAGGAGCAGGAGCTTGGATTTGTGTTAGTAACTGACAGTTCATCCTCGTGACTTGGGAGCCGGGAGCCAGCTCCTGCCACTGCAGACTGTGAGAGCACAGCGACTGAAGGTGCGTCTTACTCCTCATTTATTTGCCAAAGCGTAGAAGTTGCCACAAATACACACAGCCTTACTTGAAAGGAAAAGCACATCATCTACCCACAGGACGACCCACAGCAGGTTCTGTCTAGAGCTGCCTCCAGACAAACAAACCGCTCCAGTTTAAGAGCTGCTCTGCGGTTCACGTTCGAATTCACACAGCCCAAGAAATTAATTCAGGGAAGTTTGGTTCTTGAAGGCAGCTCTTCACCAAAGGGCAACCGAGGATTACTGCAGAGCAGGTTCAGCAGCTGCCGCCCTGAGCAGCCCCTTCAGGTGCTCACGCTTATTGCTCTGTATTCCAATGCCGCGGAGCGAGGACAAAGCATTCCGTTTGGCTCTCGCAAAGCTTCTCCCCTTCCCCCACCGAAACGCCCCCCGAGAGCACCGACCTGCTCGGAGGTGGCTCCTCATGAGCTGTGTCTGCGTGCCCTCCCCGCAGTCGAAGAGCCAGCACTGCCCCTCCCTGCGCAGCACCAGCGCCGACGCGCCCCGCGCCGGGGAGGGGTACGCCGAGCCCGTGCCCAGGAACGTGATATCCATGGACATCCTGAGGATGGGAAGGCACCTGCAAGACAGATTCTGAGCTGCTGGATGTCAGGCGCTGATCTCTGCTCCCTGTGGCAGGGATAGGATCCAGGGAACGGCTGGAGCTGTGCCAGGGCAGGGTCAGGCTGGATATCGGGGAAAGGTTCTTCCCCCAGAGAGTGTTGGGGCACTGAAGAGGCTCCCCAGGGAACGAGCACGGCCCCAAGGCTGCCAGAGCTCCAGGAGCGCTTGGACAATGCTCTCAGGCACACGGTGGGATTGCTGGGGTGTTTGTGCAGGGCCAGGAGCTGGATAAATGATCCTTGTGGGTCCCTTCCAGCTCAGCACATTCTGTGATCTGATGTATTTATGCAGGGAAAGAAACAAACATTTTTGTTTTAAATGAAGGCATCCTCCACAGTCCATTGTGAGGATCAAATACCCCTTCCCTTAAAACACAAAAATAAAGCCTCCCTGCAGTAGGATATGACGTTCAGACAACACATTATTCACAAGCAGCAGAATTCCTGTATATGTCAGTGGAAGGTTGCAAACACACAGCCCAAGCAGAAGCCCTTTCTGGATTACCAGGAAAAAACAGCCCTCTCCAGCTGGAATTGCTCTAATCTCTAAACACACTGTTATTTATTTTCCTGGGCTCTATTTAAACGTTGAGTTCTCCTGCCTGCGCCTTCCCTCCGGAAGCCTTTTCAGAATGACCAGCGCCCAGCAGTCTCTGCTGGCATTCAGACGCCGTTCCTGGATGCCAGGAGTGGGGCAGCCTCGAGAGGCAGAGGGGCAGGACTGGCTCCCCTCAGAACAACTTCAGAGGGCACCAGAGGCAGGAGCGAGCCCAGGGCTGTGGCACAGGACAGGGAACGCCCGTTTCAGCCCAAGCCTCTTTTCAACCGCCTGCCCTGCCCCAGCTGTTGATGTACCTGCGATCATGCCTAGATGAGGAGCCTGGCTGGTCTGCAGCAGCAGGACAGCCTTTGGAAGACTGCATCAGGAGCAGAACGCCCACACGGACAGCTCGGCTGCTCTCTCTCACCTCATGGGGTGTGCTTTCTCCAGCCTGAGTCTGCCCAGACTTTGCTCCCGCCTTGTTTTCAGAAGAATTTCCAGCTCATTTAAAACTCCAGGTGCTTCAACATCTTAAGATACCTTCCAAATGAATTACCATTTCTCAAGTTTAGCTGTTTCTAGAGGAGTTTCCACAACCTTCCAACTTTTCTTCCCTGTGAGGGTGGTGAGGCCCTGGCACAGGCTGCCCAGGGAAGCTGTGGCTGCCCCATCCCTGGAAGTGTCCAAGGCCAGGCAGGACAGGGCTTGGAGCAACCTGGGATAGTGGAAGGTGTCCCTGCCCATGGCAGGGGTGGGGCTGGATGGGCTTTGAGGTCCCTTCCAACCCAAACCCTTCTGTGATTCTGGAATTCTGGAAGAAAGCACTCTCTTCCCTGGTGTGCTCGCAGGGTCCTCCCAAGCAGACCAAGGGCAACCTGACCTTGAGGGCTCAGGAGGGGCATGATAAATGTCCCAAAACACTGCAAAATGCAGAAATCAACATTTTGCAAATGCAAACATTGGCATTTTCCTTTCCCTCTGTGTAAAACCATGGACTCATACAATAATTGAATGGTTTGGTTTGGAAGGAATCTTTAAGATACTCAAATTCCACCCCTGCCATGGGCAGGGACACCTCCCAGTATCCCAGGTTGCTCCAGACCGGCCTTGGACACTTCCCGGAATGGGGCAGCCACAGCTTCTCTGGGAAACCTGTGCCAGGGCCTCACCACCCTCCCAGCCAGGAACTCCTTCCCAATATCCCATCTAACCCTGCCCTCTGGCACTGGGGAGCCATTCCCCCTTGTCCTGTCTCTCCATCCCTTGTCCCAGGTCCCTCTCCAGCTCTCCTGGAGCCCCTTCAGGCACTGCCGGGACCGCCCTGCCCTCAGCCACCCCCGGCTCCGCCCGCCCTTCCCGGCCCGGGGCTGGGCTGGGGGACACACGGGTCCAGCGGGTCCGGGGACACGGGGATGGGGTACGGGGGCTCGGCCAGGCACCGCCCCGCTCCCGGCCCGCTCCCGGCCCGCTCCAGGCCTACCTCCCGCGGCGGCGTCAGGCGGGGCCGGGCAGGGGCGGGCGGCGGGAGGGGCCCGTGAGGGCAGGGCCCGCCCCGCGGCTCGGGCTCTCGGGGGCGGGAGAACGCGTGGGCGAATTGGGTGGTGAAAGCGATTGTATTGAAAAAGACCAAGTGCTGGAGCTGCACCTGGGTCAGGGCGACCCCCGGGATCAGTCCAGGCTGGGGATGAGCAGACGGAGCAGCCCTGGGAGAAGGACCTGGGGGTGCTGCTGGGTGAGAGCTGGACCTGCCCCAGCCCTGAACCCCCCGTGCCCTGGGCTGATCCCCCAGCGTGGGCAGCAGGGGAGGGGGGACTCTGCCCCTCTGCCCCGCTCAGGTGAGACCCCACCTGCAGAGCTGCTCCAGCCCTGGGGAACAACAGCAGAAGGACGTGGAGCTGCTGGAGCCAGTCCAGAGGAGGCCACGGAGATACTCCCAGGGCTGAAGCCCCTCTGGAGCTAGGCTGGGAGAGCTGGGGCTGTTCACCTGCAGAAGAGAAGGCTCCAGGGAGACCTCAGAGCCCCTGCCAGTGCCTAGAGGGGCTCCAGGAGAGCTGGAGAGGGACTTGGGACAAGGGATGGAGGGACAGGACAAGGGGGAATGGCTTCCCAGTGCCAGAGGGCAGGGTTAGATGGGATATCGGGAAGGAGATCCTTCCCTGTGAGGGTGGGGAGGCCCTGGCACAGGTTGTCCAGAGAAGCTGTGGCTGCTCCATTCCTGGAAGTGTTCAAGGCCAGGTTGGATGGAGCTTGGAGCAGTCTGGGATAGTGGAAGGTGTCCCTGCCTATGGCAGGAGGTGGGACTGGATGATCATCAAGGTTCCCTTCCAACTCGAACCCTTCTATGATTCCATGATTCTCTGAAAAGACCTTCAAGATCATCGCATCCAATCATTTACAAAGACCCTTTGCAAAGGGACTTGTTCCAACTCTGAATAGGTCAGGCCTTTTTTTTTTTTTTATAAACAACATCAGATACGATTTAGGCAAAGGGAATGCATTTTACTAAGAAAATAGAAGACCGGAACACACATTTCAATAGAGTTACAACGTTATAAAGTAGGAAGAAACTCCAACCAGTTCACATTTTACAGTTTTAGTTTCAGCTGAGCAATGACCTTCCCAGGCACAGCCAACCCTGCCCAGATCAGGCCGGAACTGTTCTCACAAGTGCCCCAGCAGACTTACATTGATTTGCGTAAGGTAGATATGTTTAAGATAGAAATAAATGTAGGTTGTTTTGCTGTTTTGTTGACAAACCAGCCATCTTTAGTCCTAAGCGTATTTTTATTCCCATTAGGAAGGATCTACTCGAAGGATGGATGAGTCCGAGTCAATGGTACGTGGAGAGCTGAGCGCCAACCTCGCGTGTGCGGGGAACACAAACCCCACCACAGGGCTCCTGCAGCACAAGCAAAGCCTGATGGCAGAGAACTGTTCGCTCCAGCTGCAGCCACAGCCCACGGTGCCACCAGGAAGCAGATTCCCCAGGGAGCGGCTGCCAGCACACCTCCCTCCACAGCAGCGACGGGGGCAGCGCGGGCTCTGAGCTGTGCCGGGTTGCGCTCGCCGCTCACCCAGGACATCCACAGGGCTCTGATGTGCCTCTCGGGAGCAGGCAGGCGGGCCAAGGCAGGTCCATCCAGCAGCACATGTCCCTTCGGCAGCAGCAGCTGAATTGCTCTGCTCACACTCAGCTGCCAAGCAGGTGCGATCAGAGCTGCGCTCCAGATTTTCTCCTTCCTCCAGCACTCCACGTAACACCAGTCCCTGCCCACTACATATGGCTGTAACGGAATGGGATAGCAGTACATTTCATCCTAAAGAAGTCCAGACATGACAGTGGTTTTCTTCAACTCAGGAAGCACTTACAGTGAGACAGGAGTCCAAACTGTTGTTAGTCTGATCTGAGAGTCTCGCAGATACGTTCATGCGACTGACGGAGGAGCTGAGCTCTGCACCTCTGAAGCCAAGAGCACCCGGAGCAAACGGAGAACAGCTGGGATTGACCGAGGTCCCGAGTCAGCTGAACTAAAATGCAGAGTTGGAGCGGTACAACAGTGATCCCCACTCTCCCACAGGAACAGCCGCCACCAAGGGCTGCTGATGAGAAACTAAAGTGTATCGTTCATCCTTGCAGTTACTACCAGGAGTGTGACAGAGTTACTTTATCCCCATAAAACAGCGTGCTGCACACAACAGTACAAGAGGAGACGCGCACCTACCACAGGAAACCTGTTACACAACACTCTGCAGGTAAAGTGTCGCTTTGTTTCAGGCTTGGGAAACAAACACAACATCAGGATGCATCACTGTTCACAAACAACTGAGAACCCGCGCCACGAGTCACACTGGGGGGCTAAAATCTATCAGACACAACATTTTAATAGTCTTCTTCTACATGTCACATTGGCACCCGGGCAGAGGCTTCAGGAACACACAAACCTTTGTAACATCTTTGAACAAAACCACACATATTTTACAAAAAAAAGGCTGTGCTTAATTGGCTACCTTTAGTCTCCCCTAAACATTTCTAAAGGTTGTTGCCAAGAGGCTCAGTCCCTCTCCCGTTGATTTTAAAGAAGACAAATCCTGGAAAAGACTGACCTCAGTGGGAGTTCCCGATCCTCTCAGAAGGGTTCTGTATTTCCCAAAGAGACATGGAAGACAATCCTTTATACCATTTGGAGGGCGAGTAACCAGGGCTGTGTAACGAGCTAGAACACTACAGTTATCCTTTAGGTGATGGATTTCTTTAACTTACACTATGTAACACAACAAAATGCATCCTGGTGACACCTGTTTCCCTTTGCATACTGTGCAAGAGAATTTTCTGTACAGAGAAAGATCAGCAAATACTTTTGAATAAGCCAGCAAACAGAAAAAATCAGGTTAAGCAGAATAGGAAAAAGGAAACTGTGGTTCCTTACTAGGCAGCAAGATTAGCAGTTGTGATTAATTCAAAGATTAACTGTACCTCAAGAAAAACTGAACATTAATCTATGTGTCTTAAAAATCTATGTATCTAAAAAAAAATTCTGGAGAAGATGAAAGAGGGAGTGAAACGGACTTAAAACTCTGTGAGCTGACACGTTACCTGTGACCAACAGAAAACAACGGCTGCACATCCAGGGGAAAATTCCAGCAAGTCTCTACTGCAAGCTACAGATGATCCACAGCCTGTCCTGGTCAGACACAGTCCAGGAGAGTGCATGCACGGGTCAGGTCTGACTGGCACCTCTCAGCTGCCTTAGCTGGGACAGGCTACAGACCCAGCCAGCCTCTGCTCCTCCGCTCCAACACATCTGCAGCCCCAGCAGGCCTGGGCTGTTTCCTAACTGGAGCCTACAGCTCTGCTAAGGACTGCCTTTCCCCCCACCTGCGCAGTGGGATTTCCAAAAAAGTTGTTATGCAGGAACATTCGTACTTGGGAAAATCCCCCTGCCAGCCAGTTCGGAACAATCCCTCCTGGCATCTGCTCAAAGACAGCAGGGAGCCTGTGCCAGAAGGGAAAGGACTGCACTTCACAGAAGAGGCATCTGCCCCCAGCCTCACAGCAGCCACTGCAGACTTCCCGCGCGGGAGCTCCCGCTGGGAACCGGAATCGCTCCTGCCCAAAGCCAGGCTCCTGCTGGCCACAGGTAACGCTGCTTTGCCAAGCTCCAGTGCTTGGGAGTGCTATCAATGGCCACTGATTATGGACAATAACTGCAACTCTTGCCTGAAAATAAAATAATCAGACGGAGGGGGTGGACGCAGACGTTTATTTCCTAAGTCAGAGTTCGGGGCCGATTCCCTTGGCTCTGTGACAGTGCTTAGCTGGGACATGAGATCAGCGCATCGGGTATTCCTGTTACTCATCTGTCTAAGCAGACTGCTGGCAAAAGGGAGGAAGTGTGTGTTCCTATATCCTGGAATCCAATGATGCAGAACTCCACTGGCACAATACAACAGGCTTCAGATAGAGTTGGATTTTCAGAAGGCAAAAATAATTCCAACATTGAATAAATAACTTTTTTTTTCAGTAAGGTCACTAACTTAAATACAATAAAAACAAGGCATAGCAAAAATAGATGAAAAAAGCATTCTTTGTAAAAACTTCCTATGTGTGTGTTGGTGTCCTTTGTACAAATACTTACAAGTGCAAGTTCCTAACCACATACCTTGCCTGACTAAGCAATGAAGCACTTCGACCCCACCAGACAACACTCTACCACAGTTTGAACACCACAGTTTGAATACCAGTTTTTTCTCCACATCACCATTTTCTGTGTTTATATAATCAGTCTTCTTTCCCCACTTCGGTAAAGCCTTCCCAAAGTTAACTGTTCTTTGTATCTAGTCAACCTAATTTTAAAACCAAAGATCAGGCTGTAGGTGCCAAAGACCACATCTAAGGGGGTACTGGGGCCATTTTCCCAGCTCTGTTTTGGGCCTGTTCTGTGGAGACTGCATCTTCCTATATAATTTTCCTATGTAACTGAGGCTGCGAGAGCCGTGCTTGCCATGGGTAAATCCTGAGCAAGCTGTACTTTATCTCTTTGGATTTCAGCTTCACGTTTGCCAGTACAGCCCTGGCACATCTATCTGTTTATTTCCTTGTGTCCTTTTCTTGCCCCGGCGCAGCGAACTGCGGCGCAGCAGCACGCTATCTTGATTTCTGTTCCTGCCGTACTGCCGTTCTCGTTACAGAGGCCGCGCTCGGGGAGCCAGGGACTGCGACCCTCGCTGGGCATCCTTGCCTGCTCCTGCAGAGCAGCGAGGGCACTCCGCGCCGACACCAGCGGAACGGACAGCAACGGGCACCGCGCGCTCTGTCACAAACGCGCAGCGCTGCCCGAGGCAAGCAAGAACTCAACTTGCAATTTTTGTTTTCACGCAAGAACTCCGACAAACTAGACCTGTAAATGGAGTGCGTAGGATGGAGCGATCGACACAGGGCTCGTAGGCATGGCACCTTTTGAGTCCAGTACTCCAAGTGAACTGAATGTACTGGACTGAGACCACAAGAAACATTCAGTCAGACTTGTGTAAATGTGTGTGTAAATAGCTGCCTGACAACAATTTCTGTTTCAGCTGCATCGGCTGCTTGTGGAGTGTTTGTTCAAAGTGAGTCCACTTCGGAGTCTTTCAGTCAGCAATGTCATAAAACCCTCACACATGAGTCTTTTTGTGAGAACAAGGGGTGCAAGGGAGAAACAACCTGGCTTAGAACAAACTGAACTTTGAAAAAATTACAAGATGAAATAAAAATCCTTTGGTACATCATCTTGCAGCCCACTGTGTAAAATCCCCTTGTAAAATCTCCAAAATATTTCCATAAATTACTTCAGGTCCTACCCTTACCCGATAGAATTGATTCTGCGACAGCGCGGCTTTGTTTTTAAAAGCTATTAAGTGATTAATATCATTTTCAGGCTTCCCAAGGATAACTTGAACTAGTTCACATTTTTTCCTGAGAACATGTTTCACAGAGTGATGAAAACAAAACTGCAAACTTTGCTGCAGATTCCACATGTGTACACCATGCTGCTCCTCAAGAAACAGCCGTCAATGCCACAAGGATGCCTGGACACGGGCAGCTTTAAACATTAAACAAAACAGAAAGCCCATCAGACTCTTAAAGTTGCCCTTAACTGTCCTTTTTTTTTTTTGACAAGTGGTCTCCCTTGATGTCACAGGTAATGCAGTGTGACAGCACTAGGACAATTAGAAGACTGATTATTAAAGGCAGAAATAAATCATTCTGGAGATCAGCAGTGATGAGAGAGCTACAGTTCATCATCAAACGCATGTAGCTAAAAGATCACTAATGGAACTCTCCAGCGTGGTGCTGGCTCTAAGCTAGAAATGCAATGTCACTATTTAAATTAACTTTGGAGGGCTCTCTCATCCCTGTGGCAAATGCCATCCTCCATACAGTTTATCAGGTGCTTGGGAGAGCAGGCAGAAATCAAGTGAAAATCAGGGTATAAGGCGGGGGGGGGGGAGGGGGGGAAGACAACAAAATGAGCGAAAATAAATTACAGGAGTCAAAGATCATGATTTCAGTTGGTCTGAGAAAGGGATCCCTGCAGAGTAGGAGGTACTGCCTGAGGAGTGCGGTGTCACGGCGCATCAGTGGACCTTGGACTCGGGCCAGTCGTAGACGTCCGGCATGAAGGACTCGTACTCGTAGGACCAGACCTTGGAGCGGATGTAGCGGTCCTTGTCGGCGGGCTCGGGGTAGTGGAAGGCCATGTTGTTGGCGTACAGGAACTCCATCACCTGCGGAGCCAAAGCGCCGCGCCGTCCGTGCCTGCTGCCGCAGACACGCAGCGCCCGCCGCAACGCGCTCAGCAGTCGCAACGCACACGAACGGAACGCCAGCCTCCTTCCACAACCCCCAAACGGCCTACCAAGGATCTGGAAACTTAATTTCAGCAGTCAAAGGGGCATAGTTTTGTCCCATCGTCACTGCCGAGCTGAAGCATCTGAACCAACTGAACATTTTTATAAGCATCTCTTATTGGCGGCACAAAGAACCGGGTGTTCTGTGCCCAAGCACCTCGTGTTCAAGGGTCATACTGTGCAATTCAGCAGGTTAATGTACACATAAACCACTTTTAGCACAGTCCAATTTTATGTTTCACACTCACCTTGACAGCAATATAAATAGACACTTCCCTGATATTGGACAGTGGAGGATAAAGTCTTCCCTGTGCAAGCTCTTCATCTGTCAACTGTTCTGCCAATGCCTGAGTTAGAAAAACAAACACTTTTTATTTACTGCACCCAAAATGTGACAATGACACCTGGGAGAATCAAGCTGCAATGTTCTTTCTGCCAGAGTGCTCCCAAAGCACTGGAGTAAGGCAGTCAGAATCTCAAAATTTTCAATTTGTGGAACTGAGAATCAGCAAATTCTGACTGTAAGCATTTAGCAAAACAAGCTCCTGGTATTCTGTAGGATGAATTCCCCATAACCATGGAAGGTGCGAGAGCACGACATGCCTGCAGGACTGCCCACGTGTCTGGCCCTGCATCTCTGGACACGCTGGTGTGGAAGGTGCTCCCACTCCAGAGTGGAATGGTGGGAGAGGACAGGATGCTGGGGCCCACACGCATCCCTGACCACAGTGCCAGCTGCAGAACGCAGGGTGGGGCAGGGGCAGGAGGCAGGGCGGGAGCAGGAGGCAGGGCGGGAGCAGGAGGCAGGCTTGCTGCCAGAGCTACGAGGCCGGGAGGCAAATCACACAGGGACATGTTTCCTGCTTCATTAAAACCGCAACGGAAGCTGATACTTGTCACAATTTTGTTTGATCAAAATTCATTTTTTCTATTGGGGAGGGATAAAATCAACAGAAATCAAACAGGAAACCACTGTGTTTCACCGAGATTTGAGAAACTGCCCATCAAGTTGTCCACTGTCACGCCAGAGGCCACAACCTACTCTGCTCCCAGACTTACCTTGGCAGCCTCTAGGAAAACCTTATCACTAATATGCCGGACACTGCTGAGGATCACAGCCAGAGCCACGCCTACAAGGAAATTATTGCCAATTAGGGCCACATCACTTAACATGCAGCCTGCTGTTGAGAAGCTGCAAGTCATCTAGAATATTGTTCTTCGAAATCTTCCCATAACTTTCTACACACATTGAGAGAGTCATAGAATGGTTTAGGTTGGAAGAGACCTTAAAGATCATCTTGTTCCAACCCTTGCCATGGGTAGGGACACTGTCCACATTCACAGAACTATCACCCTGTGTGCAGCCATTTACCAGAGCAGGTGGCTTTTGACAGAGGGCTGTAGCTTAGCAGCTCAGGGAGGAAAGGGAGAGAAAGAGGAAGGCAGAGAAATATTCCCAGTGCCACTTTTCTACCCTCACTTGTGCAGATGTAACTTTAAGAACTATTAACTTCAAGAATTATTAACATAACTTCAAGTGCATATTAACATTTATTTTCTCCTTTCCTCCCAAAACAAGCAGAAGAACCCATAATGCAGCAGCTTTCAAAGCCTTTAATAACACCCTTTTGTTTTTTTAGAAATATCCAGTTGAGTGAGCTCACTGTGGACATCACATATGTAGCTACACATGCCTAACATCTATCCTTAAATGATTTTGCTTTCATTCATCCTTCTGATTTGAGTTCTCAGCTTTAAATGCTGGAACACCTCTTCATGCTGCTTCACTAATTGTGCCTAGTGTAGCAAGGGAACCTGAGAAGAGGTGCTAATAGCCTAGCCTTAAAGATTAAAAGACAATTTTATTTATTACCTGGAAAAATATAAGCATTGTTTCCTTGGCCTGGTTTGAAGGTTCTCCCATCCTTCAGAGTCACCAGCTCGAAGGGGCTGCCACTGGCAAACAAGCAGCGGCCCTGGCAAAGAGAGAACAGGCACGGTGAGGAGCTGCTGAGGAGCCGAGAGCGTGCAGCAGCGCGAGCGCAAGGGCCCGGCACACACCCTGCTCTGCGCACGCAGGAGATCCGTCTGTCGAGCCTCGGGCTGCTCTCTGCGACAGCAGTGACAGCACCTGCGTGTTAACCACGACAGAACCACGAGCCGGGACCCACGGGACCCCACAGGCACACGAATGACAGCCGCTCCCCCAAGGGGCCGCAGCAGCAGCAGAAATAAAAGGTCACTCTCTTACTGCAGGGCAAAGGGAGGAACTGCTGTATCAGACCCCTGTTGCCGGGAGCTACGAGAGGAGTGAATAATGTGGTTTGCTTATCCTTCCTTTGGAAAGCATTTTGATTGGCACAAAATATTAAAACATATCTGAGCGTGAACTACACCCTCTAGGTAAATGACGCTCTTCTCAAGCAGTAAAACCACTGAAAGCAAAACAATCTCGGCTTTCTCTCGAGTAACAGGTTTAATAACATTAGTGTAAAACATTCAAGGCTCCCAGGACCACTGTGCTTTAAAACAAATCACCAAAGAAGCTGAAGACTCGGGAACTGTGTTTGGATGGCAGGGCACACCCATGACAAGAGCCTTTTTGTGTAGGGAACAAAACATAGGGATGCAACAGAGGGCAGGACCGAAAGAAAAGGCGAATCAAAACACAGCAGAAGCCCACAGAATACACAGGGGAATCGACAGGCTTCTACAGGTGCCATCTAGTGGAAAAAAATAAGGAATAAAAGATTAGTGATGGTCTCTTTGTTTCCTTGTTGCCTGTAGTGTAGCCTAAGATTTCACCCCAGCCAGGATCAGGGTGTTCCCAAGGCCAAGAGTCACACGTGGTGACAGCTCTGAATCCTAATGGCCTGACAAATTACATTAGTTAAACGACAAAGTAACTGAAATTGGAGATTTTCACCGAATAGTTAAGGTTCTGGAGTCCATTTCCTAGGTAGTTACTTGAAAGTACCTCGAAGGGAAAAATATATTTTGAAGGGCAAACTGAGTACATTTCAGAGAACCAAAGAGCATCATGAAAACAAACAGCAAAATTGGAGGAAAGTTTAAAGAGACAGAAACACGACAAAATTTATGAGTAAAGACTGGAACAAAATTATACCTGTTCCATTTGCTGACATGCAGCATTTAATTGCCCAGACAACCCATGTCTATAAATAATTGGAAATATGGCAAATCACGAATAAAAGAACATATGGATACAACACAGGGAAAAAACCCCAAAGATCTTCTCTCTGTTTGGCCCAAACTTTGTAAATACCACTGTGCTCAGGCAGCTACTGCAGTGAAGATGTCAGCACACCTGAATCTGACACGCACTGTCTTGCTTCTGCATCTGAGAGCAACAACCACCCTGAGCTCCAGCTCCTTGGGACTCAGCACCCACCATGGGGAACTAGAGAGCCTCTTCCCTTAAAGCATCTGCTGCTCTGTTGACATTCCATAAAAAGTGCAAGCAAAAAACAGGCTGATTCCACCCCTAGTCGTGGAATTAGAGGTGGAATTGTGGGGCTGCTGGCCCCCTTCAACTATCGATGCCAGTAGCTTTTACATTGATTTATGCCAGCTGAAGTCCTGGCTGCATAACTAGCTCTTGTTTACTTTCTATCCAAGATACTGGAATTTAAATACTGGAACACTGCCCAACTCACTTTTCTGGCTAACGCAAGACATCCGATTGATGTTTAACCATCTTAATTTAAAAGTTTGTCCAGGGCAGGGAACGGAGCTCAGGAAGGGTCTGGAGCACCACGAGCAGCTGCGGGGGCTGGGAGGGCTCAGCCTGGAGAAAAGGAGGCTCAGGGGGGACTTTCTGGCTCTGCACAACTCCCTGACAGGAGA
This sequence comes from Amblyornis subalaris, assembly GCA_018881555.1. Lineage (NCBI taxonomy): Eukaryota > Metazoa > Chordata > Aves > Passeriformes > Ptilonorhynchidae > Amblyornis > Amblyornis subalaris. Next base: position 131,612 of record JACAXG010000233.1, read on the forward strand.
GGGCAGCCAGGGGGGTCGGGCTCTGCTCCCAGGGAACAGGGACAGGAGGAGAGGGAACGGCCTCGAGCTGTGCCAGGGGAGGGTCAGGTTCGACATCAGGAAAATCTTCTTCATGGAAAGGGCCGTCCAGCTCTGGCACAGCTGCCCCGGGCAGTGGTGGAGTCCCCATCCCTGGAGCCACACAGATGTGGCACCTGGGGACATGGGTCAGTGGTGGCCTTGGCAGCGCTGGGGAATGGTTGGACTCGATGGCCTTGGAGGGTTTTCCAACCCAAAGGAGTCTACCGTTAAAAGATAAGATCTAGACTTTGTCCAAGGCTGTTACTCCAGGGCTCACTCTGAGTGACAAATCTGTATGAGGAGTTCCCCCGGAGCTGACACGGTGGAGAATCTGGGTGTCACAGGGGGACAGTGGAGTCCCACCCTGCCCAGTGCGACACTGGCACTGCTGGGGCTGTACCGCTGGAAACTGAGCCACACCAACAGTGGAAGGGAGGAGTTCAGAGACTGCATCAAGAAACAAGGAGAGATCTCCACCCGCTCATTTTCACACGTGAGTCACTCGATCTGGGGCTGTACTAAAAAACCAGAAAAAAAAGCTGTGTTTTCATGAGCCCCACCCCTGAAGTCTTCAGGCAGGCCCTGTGGCCCGGACAGAGACCACACCAGCTGCAGTCGGCAGGGTAAAGCAAAGGCAGCACCAGCCAGCTCAAAGCCTCACAGCCACTGCTGTCTGCATGGTGCTCCCGCGCTCCACCTCCTTCCCCTCAGGCTCCCTCCAAAGACAATTAGCTTTACACAAAGAGTTGGGCGGGGGGATAAAAGACCTGCTTCAGTACAGCCAAAACCAAGGTCTGGATGTGCTATCAAGATAACAGCACAGTTATTAAGAAAAACCACCCCCCCAAAACCCCAGCTTCCAAGGCCCACAGGGTGCAATGGCTGTGAGGAAGGGTGCAGAAGGAGGTGTGTTTGCCCCTGGCTGACTCATTCCGACGTGTGGTGGTGCCAGCGCAGTAGGCACAGCTGCTGTGACAGGGGACAGAGCCACCCCTGCCCTGGGAGCTCCGGGCTCCACGGGTCACTGCTAATGGCACCTGCAGGACCGAGCACAATTCCTGCACGGCTGCAAGGACATCACCTGCTTTAAGGACTTGACTCAGCCATTACGTTTCAAAGCCTGCACTTAAGTCTCTATTACGATGTTTCATTAAAACGTAAAATAATTAAGAAGAGCGGTGAGAAAACAGTTGACTGATCAAAGCCACAAAAGAGTACTGGTGGTCATTCTCTTAAAAAAGTGGTAACAAGATTTGGGCTATTTTAAGCTTAGCAAGATGTTGTCACCTAAAAATGAAGGCCTCTTTTCAAATCACCCCCATCTGCTTTTGGCAGAAGGCAGGAAAATTCTGAATCATTACGCCACTGAGCCCAAGCAATAACAGACCAAGCGGAGTTCAGGCACTCACAAACAACCCAACACCTGTAAGTTCACACACCTCTGTCACCGTGTAAGCCTCCTCTGCCGTGCACTCAGCTTTCACCGTGGGGTTGCTCAGCGCAAAGATGATGGGTCGCTCGTTGATGGCAGCCATGGCTCTGAGCACATCCTGGGAGAAGAGACGCCCGGCTCCTGCCACTCCTGAGGGAAAGGGAAGCACACGGAAATAGAACCCATACTTGGCTGCCTCGGGGCAGGTGACAGCGACCGGACATTAAGCTCATGTCAGCCCTGGAGTCTCCCACTCAGAGCAAAGCTTCTCTGGCAGCTGGAGAGGGAAACCAGGCACTGCTCCTGGCTGATTAAAATTCACAGTTTTCACAGGAGCATCTGAAGAGTGTGTTCCAAAAGCCTCTTGCACGTTATTTTTCTGCACTGATGTGTACAAAGAATGCTGCCCTGGATAAGCAAGCAGGAATTCCAGGTTCTTTGTGGATGATTCATGCCAGCTGGGTGTTAGCTGTGTCACGCACCCCTGATACTGGTGCTCCTGACCACACCCAAACCCAGAGGTACAAATACACAGCAAGGATATGTATTTGTCCAGTGGCTGCAAACTTCAGGGTAGCTGCTCAGCCAAAGAACACCTCTTCTTTTCCAAATAAATCACGTGCAAAGGAGATTGCAGTCATACCAGGAAATACCTGTAATCCTACCTGATCTCTGCAGATAGCCACAGTTGTAAATAAATACCTACAGATGTCAGTGACCTAACAGGTGCTGGTGATCTGCAGTATGAAACTGCTCCTTCAGCTATGGTGCTGGCAGAGTCTGACCACAGAAGGTGACTGGGGGCAAGAAGGTCAGAAAATATCACAACTCAAGTTAGGGGACTCCCGTCAGGCAGCACACATGGTGGTTGTGGCCGCTCTCTGAAACTAAGGACACAAGGTTCAGAAGGAGCACCATGGCTCAGTGTACTTTCAAGCAGAAAACTGACCTCACATTTTCATCTTATTTGCACCAGCAGAAATGCAGATCACTGTCACAAACCTCCCTGAAGCCATGTTAGCCCATTAAAGGCAGCAAATAACCAAATTACAGAAACAAAAATAACCTCACTCACCAATGATGGCTGAAGGGCGCAGTACATTCACTGCCTCTACAAAGCTCTTTGGTATCTGCTCTGGGGCCCGATGTGTAAACGGCTCTTGGTTGGAATCCACCTTCTGCTCTCGGCCCTGCAGACCAAACATTGGTTCCTTCTGTGAGGAGGACAGGGACAGCAGTGGCCACCTGCACCGTGGCACTTCGGGGCAGGGTGCACCCCTACCTGAACCAGCAGACCGTGCTTGTCAAACATCCACACTCTCCCGCAGGCTTCCTCGTAAGAAACACCACTTTCCGTCATGGCCATGACAATGAGGTTTGCAATTCCCAGGGCAGCCTGGTGGACAAAAGGACTTACATTTCTAACGGGCCACAGGAGGGGTCTGCCATCACAAATCCCACCCTGCCCAGGATCCCTCAGTAAGTGTGCTCTGAGACACAGTAAATGTTTGCCTAAAGGGGGGCAGACTCCTGGGACAACAGCGAAGCATTCTCAAGCACAACAGGAGGGGCAGCTCCGCTGGGTGCTGTGCCTGTGTGCCTGGGCCAGCTCGGAGCCACAGTGAAGCAGCCCAACCAGACAGGAACCACAGGGGAGTGCTGCAGCCCTGCAGGCAGGAAACCAGCGCAGTGCCGTGAGCCCCCTGCTCCCCAGAGCTCCTGCTGCCCGAGAGGAAGGCCCTGCAGAGGGCAGGGGACGATGCTGGCTGGCACCGTGTCCCTTCTGCTGGCTCACTGCACACGCTGCTGAGCCTGGCAGCAGCATCAAGGTACAGCGGGATGCAGAGCAGGGCTCAGTGCAGCACTGGCCAATTAGGGCAATCAGGGCCCTTCCCCAGATGGAGAACTTTTCAGATAATTAAGTTATTTTGTCAGCACCACAGAAGCAATTGTGCTGATGTGCCAAGAAGCACAGTGCTGCTCCTGGCACTGCAGCACCAGTAACCAGTGCCTGCTGCAAACAGACACCGAGTCACTGAAAAACTCCGTGTACTTCTCTCCAGTGCTATAAAAATTAACAAGATAGTCTTACTACATCATGATTTTATAGTATAATAATTTCATGAATTTCCCTTCAAATACACACAAGTCCCTGATGCTTCTTCCAAGGCCATGCAAGAAAATGAAAAATCTGAGTCCCTGCAAATGTCAAACACCTTTCACATAGTCCTGTTTAAGCAGGTAGTTCCTTTTGTTAATGTACTTCAGCTGACCTTATTTAAAATGTTCTGCAATGGGATTCAGAGAGTGCGAATCTCCACAAGCCCTACAGGATGAGAGCATACACGTTTTAAATATCTCTTGTTGCTTCGAGCCACTAAGAGAACTCACCTCTCCTGCTCCAGGAACAGCACTTTCTGCTCTGCAAGTGGTTTACCAGTGGCTTTCTGTGCTGCCAGCAGTCCTGCCAAAGCCACTGAGGCTGTCCCTGTAAAAGCAGTACAAATCTAAGGGCAGCTGGACAGACCTACGTGGCGGATTACGCTTTTGGGCAAAGTTTCTGCATGTATGTTAAGAACCCTAAACAAAGGGTATACCTTGAATATCATCATTGAAGGTACAGTACTTCTCTCTGTATTTTCTCAAAAACCGAAAAGCATTGTGGTTTCCAAAGTCTTCAAACTGGATGAGTGTGTTCTGGCCATACCTACAGAACATGGCAAATATTCCTATCACTAGACACAAAGAAATACAATCCTTTTAAAACAAATCCTGCATATAATCAATTATCTTTGGAAACAGGATGTCCTCAGGCCTTTCACTGCTTAAAACAGTTCCATCTCCATTCTATGCATATTTAACAAATAACTACAAGCAGCATGTTCTAGATCACAGAGAGCCAAAAATGCAGTCATGTCTTTTGACTTTTAGTTCTATCTTTATTCCTTAAATGACTGTTTCAAGGACAGTGTGTTAGGGGGTTTTTGTGCCAGCAGTTTTGGCCATACTTCCGTGCAGAATATTCGATGTTGCACCTGTCTGTAATGGCTTCCATAAATTCATCAATTAGGTCATCATAGACATGTGAGCAATCCCTTTTTTGGTATAGGCCCATATAAAATGGATCTTTTAAGAGTGTCTGAAACAGAAAAAAACCAGAAAGAGCAGCAGGATGAATCACTTTGCCAATACACAGCCTGCAGAGTTCACAGTAGCACATTTCACACCAGAGGTGCTGCATTGATACAGCCCCTGCAGCAGCCCCAGTCTATATCAATGTTCTGTAATTTCAGCTGGCACTTGTGGCTGGTGACGGCTGCTTTCAAAATGGAACAAATCAATACTGGGAACAATCAACTGCTCTAATAAATCTGATTCCCATTTCCAGCTTCTTGAAGTCAGGTCAAAGCTGCCTATTTTGCAGTGTTCCAGCACTCCAGTTACTTCCAAATGCACCCTTTCACGGACAGATTAACAGGCACTTTTCAATCACTGGTATGCAACTGTATAGTGAACTCCAAACCATGTACCCTTTGCATCGAGTATTTGGTTTTGCCTTAAATAAAAGTGCTCAAATGAAAATATTCTCTTACAGTACTGAATATTCTTTAAAAAAAAACCCCTTTTCATAGGGATAACTCATGGCAGGCAAAGTTCAGGCAACTCACTGTGTTATCAGTTCCAACGTCGAGGCACACAGGCAGGCATTTATGTGGATGTATTCCTGCACAGGCTGTGTACAAACACAGCTTTCCCACTGGAATTCCCATCCCATACACACCTAGGTCTCCAAGACCCAATATTCTTTCTCCATCAGTGACGACAACAGCCTGGGGAAAAAAAAAAAAAAGCAGGTGAAATCATACAGGATCAGTGAAATTTATAAAGATTAAATCAATACCAGTTGTGGATTTTTTCCAGGCAAAAATTCAGGTATGTTTGCACAGTAAGGCAAAGAACAGATTACAAGGAATGTTTTCCTCAACCCATTAACCTCATATTTAAGAGAAAACACTGATCTTCAAGATATGTATTACCTTTATTAGCTGCATTTTGGCATCATCATTAAAGAGGCAAGGATGCATTACTTAATATTTCTATTTCCACCAAATACTAATAAATCTGAAAAAGCTCATCTGAGATGAAATAACAACTAGGAATTAAATTACAGTGACAGTACCTTGACGTCGTTCTCTGGCCAGTTGTTCACAATTGACCTTATGTGGCCTCTGTCTGAGATAGAAATAAATAATCCTCTGGAAGAAAAAAAAAGCACAACGCAGAAATATTTGATGGGTGACAATAAGGAATTTCACCTTTCTTTGCAAAACGAAATGTCGGATGGGACAATTTAAAATTCAAAGTGTTACAACCAGTGACATAAATCACTCAAAGGACCATATCTAACACAGAAGTGTATCTGGATACTCTGAAAATCTAAAGTAAGAATACCTTTCATGGGTTTTACACTAGTGAAGATATTGACCTTTAACACTCCTGCAGAGTTTTCATCAGCATGACAGGATCCTTGCACTCCCCTGTAAGGATATCAGAAGGGAACACGATCCTGAAGACTTGACTTTGCCTTAGGGGATCTCTACCACGACATTACACAAGGTGAGGGGAGGGAAAGGACAGGGAACACAGAAACTGAGCACTCTGCCTTCCCCAGACCAGGAGGAGAACAGTGCTTCCCACTGCTGAGTACTCCATGGGAACATGGGAGGGGTGGCAAAGGAGTAGAAAGGAGCAGAGGTGAAGTGTCTGTATTTCTTCTGCTCAAGCAAGCCCTCTTGCTAGGAGGAAAGGGGGCATGAAAAGCTCAGCAGAGGTGATAGGTAAATTACCAACTCTTGCAAAGTGCTGGTTCTTGGAAAGAAAGGAAGTTGAGTACCATTCTTTGTTCCAGTCCATGCTGCTGTTTCTTGTACAGACAACTTCTAGAGGGGGACGGTTTTGAAACTGGTCTTGAATATGTACAGAGATGTGGAAGAGGAAAGGAAGTATGTGAGAACTAAGAGTACATCTTTCACATCCCCTGCTCCAGATCAGGAGCAAAACCATGCATTTCTTACTGTCTTTATCACAGCAGCCACGTCCTCATGGCAGCAAAGGATTAGCCCTTCCTCCACACAGCATCCAAGCCCTCAAGCAAAAGGACTCTAGAAATATTAGAAATATACTTTGAATTGCAGTGAGAGAATCATGGAAATGAGCTGAAATGACTGCCAGTCTGGTTTCCTCAACACAGAGATGATAACCTGAAGAGCTGTTTTAAAGTCACTGCTGAACCCAAACCAGATCCCAGCCAAGCATATTTACTGTGTCAGAATAACTGAAAGCTGTCTCCCAGTAGCACAACTTTAATACAGGGGCTATCTGTGTCCAATGGATCTGCTGAGCTACCATGAGTCAAAGCCTCTCCCTTCCTGATTTGCCAACATCTCCTCACACACTGCTCGCTGGCCTCTGCTCCTGCATTCAAGATGTCATGCTGTGCTGCTCTGCAGAGCACTGTGAAAATCTTTCCAGCACTGGGCCCCTTTGCTACCAGCACAAACATGTTGGTCACAGCTCCAATCCTGCCAGAACCATGATTAGCCTGAGTTTCCTCCAGCAAATCTGCTGTATGGGGGTGCAGGCACTCATGTTTCTGCCTTTGTGCATGCTGTGTGCAGGGTTGCACAGGAGAATACACCTAATGAATCTACCTGAAGTTACCCTTCTTGAACAGAGGGTGAGATCAGATGACCTCCAGAAAGCCCTTTCAATATACACTTTCCTCCAAATGGTCTGTCCTGACACAGATCCTCAGACTCACAGATGTGGTTTTGAGTTGGAGAAAGCCACAGCACTCTCCTCAGAATTAAAGAGCTGCACCGCATCTAGGAAGAGCTGGAAATTGGGCTGAAGCCTTGCACTTGTAGTATTTAGTGACACATTATCACTTCTGTTTTCAAATGTTCTGTTTTCCAATATAAACTGGGTCTTGAGATATTATTTAATGAACTTTTACTGCCCTGAATTGGCACAAGTCTTGTGTAGTTGAATCCAAAGAAAAATGAAAATTCCAAACCTCAGGCAAGTATACAGAGAAAATGATAATAAAAGTAGCAGAAATATATATCAATTGTTCTTACTTTGGTCTCCTGAAGATGTGTCCATACTGGGAGCAGGCAAGGCCTACTGTTGGTATGTATACAATTGGCATTAACTGCTCAATATCATCTTGTAATACCCTATAGAATAACTTTTCATTTCTCTCTTGGATTCCCATTATGTAGATATACCTAAAATTAAGCAAAAGGAAAAAAAACCCCAACCATTTATTGTTTCTTATTTATGCTTATAAAACAATGTGAAAAATGCCAAAGCAAAATCCAAACTTGCTTAATGTTATTTCTTCATGAAACTCCTTCTTCCACTCAAGCCAGGCTTTAAGAACTAAACAAAAGTTGGAAAAGAGAGTAGCAGTACTAAACAGCTGAAATAAAAATACTGGATGTGACATACGATGCATGATAACAAGTTAATGTGCAAACATGCATTATGATAAAAGATAACACATGGATTTGTTACAGGATACAGCTGGGAGTCTCGTTACTGTTAAAAAAAAATTAACAGTGAAAGAATTTTTCACCCCAAAAATGTAAGGTCCTAACAGTAAGGTCTTGTTAATCCTAACATTAACACACATGTAGAACAAATTCAGCCCTGACAGAAGGTTCATTTTGAAGGACTTAGGTGGGTGTGTACATCAAATCTGAACTTTTGCAAATTTACCCAGCAATGTACTGTGTATCAATCCACACCCAGTCCTGCTGACCCAACAACATGAAGATAATGAATTAGCAATTTGTCTCAGGCCACAGCAACTGGGCACTTGGCCAATACAGATGACACGACTGTTTCGGACCAGCAAGTGACACGATGTGGATTTAAGAGCCATCTCTCAGTTCTGAGAACAGAAGAGCTTTGATGTGGTCCAGCGAGCCTCAAAGCACTCCAGTTCTCCTCCTGCTTGCAGGAGACTGTGCATTTTTACACGCGGGCACACATAAGGATTATGCGAAAACGGGAACAGGATGCTAAAACAGCACTCTCAAAATAAAACACACCAAAATCCTTTGCAGTTTGTTCACCAAACCAGCGGGTTAAACAATAAAAGACTGCTATTAAAAATACACATTATGAGAATTAAAATTCTAATCTTGTAGTTCCTTTTTAGCAGTAACTGCTGGATATGTTAAACACTGGTTTGCATACCTGAAACAGTCAATTTACCTTCGTTATCACACATTTTTATAGAATGGGCTAAATGCCACCACCTGTGCTCTAACAACCTGCCACTCCACCTTCTATATCACAGAAATGTGCATTACAGGTTACAGGAAGGTTTGCAGCTTTGTTACTAATTTTCACACATTCTCTTTTGCTATTTTATGACCACGGAATATAAAAAATTAAACAAAAGCTCCCCAGCCTCATTCGGCCACGTGATGAAAGCAGTTTTCTGTGCCAAAATAGTGATAACAACACCCTACAACTGAAAAACCCAGCAGAGGCACTGGAAACCTTGCTTGGTCACCCCCACACAGCATTTTCACGTTTCCATTTTATTTTCGTTCCCACTATTCCCGCTGACTTGCATGACACAACAAGGCCAGAGCAGTGCTTACTTTTCCAAAGGGTCGGTCATTTTCGCCATGTTCTTGTGGAAGCGTAAGGCCTGGATGTCCTGTGTCTCTATTTTAGGGGGCAGGAGTCCTTGCAACCCCAGCATCTGTCGCTCATGCAACGTGAAGGCCATGCCCTGAAAGCAAGAGGTGAGAAACAGTCAGCAGTTGTTCCCCCAGCGTCTCCAGGAACGCCGTCTGCCCCTGCACCCTGCTCTCGGGGCAGGTGCCACAGCAGGCAGGCTCTGCATGCATTTGCCTCTCCTGGGGCTCTCCTCATCCTTTGTGGGTATTCCTCTCGACCACAGCTTGCCCACATTCCCGAGAGCTCGTCCCCTTTGCCAGATCTCATTTTCCTCTGATCTGGACAAATCACACTGCAGACAGGGCAAGGTTTAGAAGTGAAATAAGAGCTGCTTTTTCAATTGTTTTACCTGGGTCACCCAGTCTGGTCTCTACAATCACAGGCAGTAACATTTAGTCCACAGATTTTTATCTGAATTGCTCCATTTGCTGCTTTTTCCTACATAGCTTTGTTTTAATACAGCCAGATCACGAAGTTACTGGATTGCCCTAATGCTTCTATTAAGATCACAATTCAACTCAAATACTTCATTTTTACCGGGTACAGAGCTATGTCTACTACCACAAAGCCTCATTTGCAGCAAATCAGAAGAGTTAAACTGCAAAAACTCCCCATTCTTCTCTGTTTGAGGGTGGACGAGGAGTTTTAATTTATTGTTATTAAAATACTAATTTGAATAATTTAACGGCAGGACCCAACGAAGCTGTTTTTGTGCCCGGCACACAGGGCAGCTGCTGCGGGAGCAGTGCTGGCAGGCTCTCCCAGCACGGAGCGCTGCGCTCCTGGCGTGACCCCGCGGGACATTCCCTGCTCCAAGGGCGGATTCACAGCCAGCCTGCCCCAAAGCCCTGACCCCACGTCCGACAACAACCGACACGGCCCGCAGGTTTGCCGCTCCCAGAAGAGCAGCGATAAACCCCCCCTGCTTCGGTTCACCCAGGAGGGCCAGCTCAGGGAACGATTAAATCAGTACTGGCCACCGCAGGAGCTGGAAACCCAGGGAAGCCTTTCCCGTGCCAAGGCTGTGCATCAATCGCCGAGGAAAAGGGGAATCCGAAAGGGACAGGTCTGATGGTTGCAGTGTTCTGGAAGAGATGCAAACAAGAGAACAACGGCTCTGCTCACAAAAACTTCCTTTGTTTACTGAAGCAGCTAAATTAAAAAACAGAGGCACAGTTTCTCAACTTTCCCCACGCTGGAAGCAGATTCTTACTGCCAAGTTAGAAAAAAGAAAAAGATTTAAAAAAGCTTCTGAGGTTTGCTTTCTGCCTTGTAATTACACTCCAGATTCCTCCTGCAATCAGAAAGGTCACGGAATCAGAATATCCTGACCTGGAAAGTTCCCACAAGGATCACTGAGGTACAGCTCCTGAAGTTACAAGAAAAAAATCAGTACTTTTCCACTTGACAATAAAAACCATCAATTAAGATTAGAATATAAATATTTTCTCCTCTGTTTATGTGAGAACAGACTTCTCACAGGTATTTGTAGAAAGCATACCCATTACGAAAATCTCTAACTTAAGAGTCTAGTTCTAGTGTAATTCATCACACTTGAATGGTTTCTAAACAAGACTCCTTAGAGAAAAAATCCCATCATTAAAATAATTACTGTTTTTACATAATTTTTCTCTTTCCTTAGTTAAATAATATTTATGAGGTCATTTTGACTACACAGTCCTCCTGCTTTTCTGTACTAATTCTATACTATGTTCTACAGTAATAAAATAGTTGCAGGGTTAGAAAGCAACAAAAAAAAGGACAAATCCCAAAATCTTTCATTGTTTTGCAAAAAATAATTGCAAACACTTTCTTGCAGCAAACTCTAATTATTTAACCCTAGACTAAGTTTGTTTTTCCTCTGTATTTACCTGCATTTCCGCCAACCTTTCATGTAATAGATTTGACACTAACTACTGATTTGAATTTATCCTTTTTCTACTAGGATAGTATATTTTTTCTACTAGTAGTTAGGAGTCATTTGCAAACCATTGTTTTCTTTCCTCATCTAATTGTTGTTCTCCAATATTCTTCCAATACTAAACACAAATAAATTTCAGGTTCATTGCTAAAGTTTTCACCCTTGCTGCTGACCTGAATAATCCATCACTTCCACTAATAGCATCGGCATGAGGAGAAAACCCCACAAAAACACACTCTGAATGCCACAGGGGTTTTTTGTAGACTGCAAAGGACCTACTTTAGCTCCACTTCTGCAGACTTTACAAGAAATACGAATTCCCTGTGAACATAAATGCATCTTCCACAGAAACACACATCTCAGCTATCTTCCCCTCTTCCTTGACAGCCTCCTGGTTTGTTGCCACCAGCAGTTTATGCCTTTTGAAAACAAGCCTTTCTCAACACAAACTGTACTTGCAGTGCAAGTGATTTAGGCTACAAAGCTGAGTACAGCTGGTAAACATTTGCAAGATGTTGACTGTTACTTTAGACACCACAAAAACAAAAATGATGCCAAAATATTTACAATGTTTAGAGGAAGAAGAAGAAAAAAACAGAAGTTTAGTCTCTGGTCAGCAAGGCCACTAAAGTTTAAGGCCTGTGGAAGGCCAGACTCCCCCCACTGGTGCCACACTGGCTACACTGACATTTTCCTCTAAACTAAGTGAAATACCTTACTAGCAAAACCTACATCCTGCCCTTCAGAAAGTCTCGAGTCCCTTAAAAACAAAGGCTAACAAATTTCTAACTTCCACTATTAGCAGGACACTGGAACGTGGCCTTTCCCTATTTCCCTATACAGTGAAACCTTTGACCTTAAACTATGTGGGCCCCTAATAATACCCATGAGCTCTGAGGGTAGCTCTAACCAGAACAGAGACCCATCTCTATTCAGTTTATTCACATTTTTCCTGTCTACAGGCAACCTGGGTCTTCAGTGTATCTGCAGTTACAATAACATCAAAAGTGGTGAATTTCTAAGTGATACTGAGTACTTCCGGCTGTTGATTTACATGACAATTACAAATTACCATATTAAAAGATGTTTTAATTTCCGCCCAGGCCTAACTCAGGGATCGGATTGGCCTCCATACAGAAATTCGGTCCTCGTTCCAACTGGAACAGAACAAGTTTGGTCCAGAGCAGCGCGATAAAAACCCCTGGCTCCCTCAAACACTTGCTGTACTGCAGTTCACTATCTTTGCCCATGACCATGAGCTTGTTTGGGATTCGGGATTTAGAGCTGGATGTGGGATTGCAGCTTGTTCCGCAGGCAGTATCTCACAGGACAGAGGATGCCCCTGAGCCAGTGTCCCTGGGAGCTGCCGTACTCCACACCCACCGCCCTTGGAGCCCCTTTTGCAACGCCAGGACAGCTCGGCGGCACCAGCCGGCCCAGCACACCGGGAGGCACTCGGCCACTTGCAGCCCTGGGACTCCTCTTCTCAAAGGCACTTAAGATCCCAGCACTTTAGGGCAGAATTCCCTCTAGTTTTCCCGGGATTAAGTGCTTAAGTACTGTGACGGTGTGGGTTTAAGCAGCAGCGATCACGTCTCGGTTTCCTCTGACCCCGCGGCGCTGGGTGTCCTCTCCCTGAGCGTGGTGTGCTGACTTTCACTCGGACCGGTGCCCTTAATCCTCTGTACAGCTCGGAACAAACACGTGTCCTCTCCAAGCCCGCACTGACAAAGCAGGGAGCGCATCCAGGAGGAAACTCGGCGCACTTCAAAGCCCACAGATGAATTAATTAGTACACATGGACAAATTTACTGCAACGAAACCAGTGGTGCTCTGCTGAGGGGGGTGGGGAGGGTGAGTACGGTGAAGTGTTGACAGTATTTTAGTTAAGACCAGCTCACACTGAACCACCACGAACTGTGCCTTTAATCTACAAGCTCTGGCACTGGCACCTCGCAACAACTGGGCTCCACCACACAAAGCCAGCGCTGCTATAAATACCAGCATATACAAATTCCAGTTGCCTGCTTTGCGTGAGGCAGACCCGAGTCCTGCAAGCACGATTGTTATAGCGCTCCCGAGTAAGTCACTCCGAGAGGGTTCTAAGTAGAGAAGTAGTAGTGGTGGTAAGTCTTCCTCCCCTGCAAAGTCTTGCAGCCACCTATATAAGAAGGTGTACTTCTAACTGATCCATAAATGCTCTCATGTGTAACAAAAACCCCACTTGAGGCTCCTCATAAAGATGCACATACAGTTTATATCCAAACGAGCCACTCCTTTGAAGCAGCATTATAAAAATTTTGAAAATAAAGTAGGTTTTATGTTGGATTGTGGGCTGACTCTCTTGACTTTGCTCCCTTAGGCTAAACACAAAGTTCACTGTTGCACAAGAAGCCTCCACTGCAAATTAATAAAGTTCATTCATAAGAATCAAAGGTGTCTTTGCTATCTCAACCAGAGATTCAAAGTTCCCCTGCCTTTATGAGAACAGGGTCAGAATACAAAAATCTCTTTTGATTTCCTTCCTCTATTTTTCAAGCTCAGTTTTCTACCTTTATTCTCCCAGGAACAGCAGAGACTACACCCTGGAGGGTGTGGCTGACACAGCACAGCAATGTACTCCCCATTGCCCTGTGAAATAACCCGGATCTCCATCAGGTTATTCACCCTTTAAACACCTTCATCTCTCTGCAGGAAAAGATGGCACCAGTCCTCGTACCTCCTCTGTAAGAGTGGAACCAGATGTAGACCACTTTGGCTGATGAACCACACTCAGCCAACCCGCAACTGTCTCATTTGCTAATGACGTGCCTACAGCTAAAAGCACTCCCCCGCAGAAAAGGGGGAGAAGCCAGGACCAGAAAGCCTCCACACAAGGCCAAAGAAGTGACCCAGCCTCTCTCGGGTATGTTCTCCACGGTTATGCTAACGCTGTGCCCTGCAAATCATGAGCATGATGACTGAAACGGCATCGCTCAGCACCGCGGGGACACTTCATTGAACTGCTGTTTGTCTAACCGAGCACATGCCGTTGCTCCTGTTGCTCTTGTTCTCCTTTAAGGGCATAAAACCCACAATAAAAAATCCAAGGCACTGCCCTTGCTCCCTCCACCCACCCCAGCAGCTCCCAGGGCCTGAGCAGAACACCTGGCCTAAGTCAAATGAGGTTCCATACCACCCACCACCTTTGGCACTTGGCTACAGATTAAACGGTTCCATCTTTCCCCATTTAACTCCTTTTGAGAGCATGCAGATCTCAGGGAAGCCGACAAAAGCTGAGGTGCGTGGCCCTGCCAACTCCATGCAAGAATCCCTCCATCTCCAAACCAGCTGGGCAGGCCACAAAGCCGCAGTGGGACTCTTAGGCTGGGGGCGTGTGTGTGTGTGTGCAGAGTTTCTGTCAGTTTCCTGCTTTCTAGGACCTTTCCTCCTGGCTGAGCAGAAACTGCTAGCAACGTTCCAAGCACTGCATTTCTTAGCAACGAGACAATCACCATGTGCATGACATCTCCACATCCTGTTTATCCTGGTTTCCCCAGGAAGCCACCCGGGCATTGCATATGCTACACCCTGGCTGCTCAACCCAGCTGACTCAGTCTAAATCTAAAAAGCATTAAAATAAATCAAACGTGTCAAAACCAGCATGGTGAGAAAGGGCAGTGGAAGGAGAAAGGGAGCATCTGCTTTTAGATGTTCAAGCCAAGACAATCTTTTCTTCACAGTCTCTTGTCCAATGCTATTTATTTTGTCCAAATAGCTTTGACTTTGGGTTGGGTTTTTTTCTGTTTCCTTTTTATTCTGAATTGGAAACACACAGTTAGGGTATTTCCCAGATGTGAGTGAGATCATGTACAAGTTTGTCATGAAAAATGATTCTTTACACAAAGGTAAATCTATCACAGCTTCTGGAAGTATTCACTAAGACAGGGATGAAAAAAAATTGGGCTGAAAGAGCTAGGAATGAATACAGATGAAACTGTGAGCGAAATAACATATGAGAAGATGCCCACCCATACGAAAGACAGACACTGGGGAAGTTCCTCAGGATCAGTCTGGGATTAACCTGCCAGCAGTGGATTCTTCTTTAACATTTATCATGTATTTCCACACACATGTGCCCAGGCATACACACACATACAATCATGTGCATGTATAACGTCCTAAAGATACCTGCTGAGGCTAAAAATCTGAGGCACTGTCAATGCAGGAGGAGTTTTTGGACAACAGAAGGAATTTTGCTGTGGAAAGGGTGGTCGGGCATTGGAACTGCTCAGGGAGGTGTTGGGAGTCCCCATCCCTGGAGGTGCCCAAGGAAGGACTGGACGTGGCACTCAGCGCTCTGGGCTGGGTGACAAGGTGGGATCGGGCACGGGTTGGACTCCATAGTCTGGGAAGGATTTTCCAGCCTCACTGATTCTGGGATTCTGTGACAACCAATCTTGAGGAACAGAGTCACAGAAAAGGGAGTAATGGAATCAACGGTACAAAATACAACTACACACTTCCTCACAAGAAGAACGGATGCCCCAGCCAGAACCACCAATTAAAATACAAGCAGTGCCAAAAGTTATTCAGAGACACAGATTTCCTGCAAGCCAGAGAAATCAAACATACAAATAACGTTACAGGTCATGTATTTCCAGCGGAGCTAAAGGCATACTGATGCCACTCCATGTGGCAGAACAGACATCACCAAACAGGGATCATGTACTCAGGCATCATCTGATCTGTGCTGGAAGAACAAATCGTGGCCCATCTGAAGCTCTACACAATGTAATTAACAACATAATTGCCAGGACTAAACTAATGAGGCTGTCCTAACAGTGTTCCAAGCGTCCCACAAGCTTGAAACGCTGCCTCGGCACAGCAGGAACCTGTGGTGGTTCTGAAGGTCCCGAAGCCAACTAACTGCCATTGGAACCCCTGTCAGAGAGCAGAAATCACACACCACAGGACACTCCAGGCGGAGAGGGATGCCAGCAACAGCGGCAGCAGGCTCTGCAATTGTTTGGCCGCAGCAGAGAGGGCACGGCTGAGAGAGCTCACGGCCTCTGTGAGCCACCCTGACAACAAACCCTTGGAAACTGGCCTTCCGACACAAAACCCCAAGCCAGCTGGTGCAGGTGTACCCGCCTGCGAGACGGGTGAGGGTGGGCAAGAAAAGAAAACAAAAAATTAAAAAAGAAAAAAGCTTAGTCCAGTGGCAGAGAAGAACAGCACATTAGTTTGCACAAGGGTGAGGGTTGGTTTCTGACACTGATGCTGTCCTTCTGCAGTTCTTGTTTTAGGGACACGTGTATTAGGGGAGACCAAACGTTCTGAAGAGTCGATAGAGGACCATAAAGATTAAATAGAAGCAAATAAAACATGATAATTTCAGCAAGCTGCCACCAAGAGGTAACACCCTTTATCCGTGCCTGTATGTAGACAATATATAGATATATGCACGTGAGGCACTGCGGGCAAGGCAAGCACAAGGCTAAAGTACTTGGTGTGTTTAATAAATCATTTATTTCTCTGCTGAACATCCAAAATGCATTTCTACACAGATACTGCAGCCAGCAGTATCACTTAATGAGCTTACAGATCCATTCTAACAGGCGTCAGCAGGAAGGACACACTGATACAACAGAGCCAAGCTAATGCAGAATGGGTTTCCCTCTCACAACCATAATTTCTTGGAGGCATTAAAAAAAATCAATTGCCATTAAACAGAAGCTCCCTGCTCTTCCCTCTTTCTCCTCCTCCTCCTCCAAAAAAACTGCACTGTGCTCAGTCCAGTGGAGAATTCCAGGGTTAAAAAAAATAAAAAAGGGAAGGATATTACCCCTAGAAAAACAGCAAGAAATGACCTATTGTTCTTGTTTCTGAATACTGTTGCACAATCAGCATTTGGAAAAGCTTACAGGGGTTGAACTAATTTCCACTGGCATGTGAAAGTCTCTATGGCTCAGAAAGTCTCGAGATAATCTGATCTTGACAAATCACACCAATTTACTCTTTTCTCCTTCCCCGACACAGCAATCTCGATTTTACTTTTGGAGTCAGCCAGTCTCTCACTTCCAGAGTTCTCTCTCTCTTTAGGCAACCTGGATTCATGCAGCACTGGGGCATCTTGCGCTCCACTGTCCAGGGGGGAAAGGGAAGGTGGAAAAGAATCCAGTTTTCCATCCCTCCATTGCTCAGGAAATGCCCTGTCAGAGGCAGGTAGATTTGTCACCTTTCTTGACCACTTCATCTTGGATGAGTGGCCCTCATCTGACTTCTTACCAGTTTTAATTTACACATTAATGGCTTCAACATTCCTGAAGGCCACTACAACTCCAGGAAAACGAAAAAGAGGTTGAGGATGGGCTTGTGGAAATAGAAACAGTTTTGTGAAGGGAACAAAAAAGCTACCTTCTCAGAAGTTTACCCCAATGCATGGAATTAACATGATATCTCTACATCCCAGTTAGCTCCAATCAAGGCTTATTTTTAGATGCTCTTTTAGACTCTGCACAGGGCTATTTCTTGAGCGATATGTTAAGACTCTGCACAGGGATATTTTTTAAGTGGTATGGCTCAGTCCCAGTCTTCAGTATTCCAGGAAGAAGCCAGGACTAAGACAGAGAGGCTAACACGTTCTATCATTAGCAAGACTGAATTCAGAATTAGCTTTTGCAAACTGTGAAGTAAGACTCTACCTGCTAAAGCTTTAC